>JAZGTJ010004849.1:0-29360 GCA_036877575.1 Botia almorhae
AAATAATGTTTGTACTGAAATAATAACAATTACTTTATTTAAATACTCATAGTTCAGCGCTGTTATTGTCTAGTTGTACTGCTCTGTGGGTGTTTAGTGAATTAGTCAATTAATATTTAACACCATCCTTGTTTATGGTGTATGTGTTTAAATTTAAAAGCCGTCTAGTTGATTTGTACATTACCTGTATCCAGCTACTGACGCCTCTCCCGAGGTCACATCTGTGTCCCCGGTCAACATTTTAAAGGTTGTGGTTTTACCCGCACCATTAACACCAAGAAGCCCAAAGCACTGCAAGAAACATATGCTGATCATCCCATTATTGTTTAGTCTTTGATTAATATAGTCTTTGATTTTATAAACAGAATGTTTTAGAAATAAGAAACATAAAAGGTTTTTGTGAGACCTCTCCTGCAGAAACTCCCACACAGATTCTGTTCACTGCCGCTCTCTTTCTGCCCCTGTAAGTCTAACTTGAGACAGTAGACTTTAGCAAGCCCATAATGGTACAAAAAAGCCAAAGCTACATTTAACCGAATAAGGCTACAAAATATATCCTAAAAATGAATGAGTGCTTTGCCTAATCACTTACTTTGGCCAAATCTCGGATCAGAAGGATGTCATTCTTGTTTCCACCTTTGTAAATACGCTCTCTCTCCTGAGCTACATCATCATCTTCATCTTTAACAGGTGACCTCACATGGTCAGATGCCCTATACAAATAATGCAGAATAATAATACTGTCACATGCAGTTAGGGAGTAAACACAAAGTCCTAACTTTTTGTTTACATTTTGTTTGGAGTAAATGCCTGGAAACAAATGTTAAAACTGTTTTCTGGATATGAATAAGCTTTTCGTTTTCCCTCACCAGTAATCAAGGAAAAATTTGTACTGGATGAGCAGATTAAGGATGAAATACACGAAACCCTCCACAGCCATACAGACCATGTTCTTCCCCACAAAGTCCCATTTGAATGGATCCATTGCAAACTCCTCCCCTGTGCCACAGCGAGAATGTACAGTACAGTCAATGCATTGAAACACTATTATACGAGGTACCAGACACTAATTTACCCTTTCACGCACAGTGGCCACTATGAGACACCATCAATTCTTCATAGAACACATTAGAAATCTTGGCTCATGAATATTAATTAGGTGATGTAAAATTCGCCCAGTAGTTCTTACTGGAAAGCAAGGCGTTATGTGTTATGTGTCAGTCTGAAAGACTTTTACTTAAGTTTTAGTCTTTACTTTAAAATACCAAGGAAGCTTTTATGCTAATCAATGCATAAAACAAATGTGCATAAATAGCTGCATAACAACCAGACTAGAAACTTTTACAGCCACTTATACACATTACTGCCACTTGCTTATACATCTGTGATCATGTGACACCCTACAGACAGTCAGACGTACCGAACCGGGCGTAGACATCAGTGACTGCCTGATTCATGGCCATATCAATAAGACCTCGACCGAGACAGAAGTGAGGAAAGACCAGCAACACTTTCTTCAGCACTTCGTTAAACATCAGCAGAGACTAAAGGGATGGAGAAAAAATGTATTACAAAAAAATATAATTTTTTTCAAAAGATAAACATGTATTTCAAGCAAAATGTGTGTAACTTTAAGATACAATATATACTATAATTTAAAAAAAAGCTTTCCTGTAGCTCAGTGGTTAGAGCACGGCGTTAACAACGCCAGGGTCATGGGTTTGATCCCAGGGATTGCACATACTCAGGAACAATGTATAGTATAACACAATGTAAGTCGCTTTGGGTAAAAGCGTCTGCCAAATGCTTAAATGTAAATAATTTTATATGAGAATTGTGACAGAAGACGTGGCTATAACTTTACCCTATTGTTTTCAAACAGCTCCAAAATGAAGGTGATGGCACTGCTGTTGATACCAATGAACAGATTGATGCACGAGAGGGACACGTATGCTGTGCTGGGGACTCTGAAGATGTAGCACATGGGGTACATCATAGGCGTCACTGCCCACCTGCATACGGCACAAAAAGAAATCACTGATTTGATTGCCTGGTGTTCTTATGTAGCTTATTGGCTATTACGCAATATGTGGGTATAAATACAGCATATCATTGATTGACTGACCCATAGAGACATAGAAGAGCAACCAGCGGTGGGAGATTGGTAGGTGATGTGTAGCATTTCTTATCAAAAGCTACAAAAATACCTACAACCATCGCCGTGCTGACAGAGTAGTTCACCTGACACAAAGAAACTCAAGTGAGTCATCAAGCAGCAGTCCAGAAACATGTAGCAAAGACATGCAGCAACAATTTACAAAAGTATTGCTGTTAACACACGATGCCAATAAATCTCACCATGTCCCAGAAAAAGTTGGCAACCCAGTAGACGACAGGACTGACTCCACTAACAAACTGCAGATGTTTGGCTTTGGTGGCACGTTCCTGAATGAGGTAGAGGACAAAGCTGGCTGGAATGAAGGACATGGCAAAGATGACACAGATGGCCACCACTGCGTCCACCGATGTGGTCAGACTGTCAAATAGAAAAATGAGAGCTTTACTAAACAAGAGAGCTTCAAATTCTTGCAACTGCTTTTCTTGAATGGCGAAGCAACAATTTAAATAGTGTGAACACAAAAGGTACTTTAGGTTAGATCAATCAGTAAGTGAAAAATATTGGAGTATTATTATTAAAAAAATAAAATTAAAAATAAAAAAATGAAATAATAGAATTTTAATCGTGTTATTTATATTATATACTAAATTCATCAACTTGATCATATATTGCATATTGCATATCAGCATATGCTACGAAAAGCTCCCAAATGAAGATAATTAAGAAATAAAATTACTGTGAGAGAAAAGCTCTGATTATACAGTAGTTTTTATAATCAATAACACAAAATACATGTGTTAAATTGACAGCCCTGATTTATATTTATGCATGAACAGCACAATGCCTGAAACCAGTATTTTTCTGTGACACTCACACAGTGACCTCAGACAGCTGCTCTTTTGTGAGGTTGAGTGGGTGGTTGATGACAGTAATGCCGTATTCTGATGGATTAACGTGTGGTGGCAGGTAAGCTCGGAGAACAGCATTGTTAGCCACATTCAGGAACCCCACCATGGCATGCCAACCTTTGTTGTTATACCACACCTGTAACCAGTGAGGAAAGAGAGCAAAATATTAATAATTAATAATAAAAAATAAAAATAATTATAGATTAATAATCTTCTATTATTAAACTATAAGGTAATATTCTTCTTACACACTGTTTATAGTTAATTATACATTTACCATTTCATGCATCTTCGTTGTACCCTCAGTTAATAGTGTTAATAAATCTTTTTACCTATAAACTTTGTACAAACTAGCTTTAAGTCATTGTTAATATTTAAAAGCTTGCTATTGCAATACAATATAGTCATTATAGCATTGCTCGCCCACATATTTAGCTATCGCAATTATTTCCGTCCTTGGTATGAGCAGCGGAAGGGTGGAAATTTACAAGAAAACACAGTTTCATTCACAGTTTATTCATGCTGTTAATGGTTTCTAGTCATTTCTGCATTCCTACTGCTTAAACCACTGTACTGAAAACACACATTTATAAATAAAAATCAAACCAAGTAACATTAATTCTGAGGAATGACAGCGTTTCAGAAAAGTTAGGTTTTAAATGATTAAATAATTGAAAAAGACAAAGTTTTTCAATACTTTTTTTGTCAAAATAACTGCAAAAAAAAAAATCTGTTAGGTGACCTGATAGTTCTAGTATGCTTTCTTCAGGCAAACATTTTTTGTTAGCTTCATATCTGCACAATAAAATATGTAAAATGTCCACATTCTTTTTGAGGCCAGTACATTTTTACATACCATTTGAGGAATAACATACCTTAACATTGTACTCGCTCTCCATGTAGCGCAAGAAAGGTCCTATTTCTTTCATGGCTGACTTTGAATGGCGCCCCTAAGGATAACAAATTGTTATTACTGCATGCTTTGAGTGAGCAGAGCAGAGAGTAATGTTATCTTGTAATGTAATCTTATGATCATTCAAACTGAACAACCAAAATGACTCACCCCCGAAATATTCATCATTCGCCCGAGTTGTGATAGAACATTCTGGATCTCCTCAGGGTCCACATCAAGAATTGGCAGTTGTCCACCAACTGACAATCCACCATATCTGAGAAAGATGAGTTACAATGTGTGGTTTCTTTACTAATATTTCCAAACAGAGAATTACTTTTATGTCAGCAAGCACATCTAACATCCACACAACCAAATAAAGACATCAATGCTTACCTTTGTTCATTCACCCAATATTTGCTCTTCAAACTGTATATGAGAGACAACATTAGTCATTATCATTTAATATTATCAAACATTAAATGAAGATAACAGTACAGACTTACTGTACCTATTTTAATGGCTCACCTGGTCTTAATGAGGCTAGGATAAGTCTTTACCAAATAGTCAGAGATATTCCTGTATGTCAGGTCAAGCAAAGTGTCTCCAGTCGGCTCTTTTCTCTACATATATCAACAAATAATATAACTATCATTCCAAGGTTCCAGTGCATAGATTTAATAATCATTGTGTAAAGATTTGGGTCAACCTCCTGACCTGCCGTGGTGGCAGTCCCCCAGCTCCAGCTGGACACACGGGTAGCATGGTGAGCTTTGTGTCGGTGCTACACTGACAGGAAGGGGAAGGGTTTCTCGCATGCCACTCAGGGCTCAGTAAGATGTTGCTGACCTCAGGAGATACTGAAGGAGTTTCCCAACCAGAGGTTTTGTTTAAACAGGTAAAGAGATCTCTGTGTGTAAAGAGTTCATATGTGACCAGCAATATAGACAGCAACAGGGACCATACAACAGGGACCGAGGTGTTAAGTTCTGATTCAAGCCTATATCAAAACTTTAGAATGGATTTTGAATGACACTGACTTCCAACTAACTACAGCATCTTTTTTGCTTAACCTCAGAGCTGTCTTAAAAGGTTTATACTTTATTGCTAAAATACCATTTGTCTAATGGGATTTCTGGAACTTTACCCTTGCACTTTTTTGAAAGAGAAAATGACAAAAGTATAAATCACATAAATCAGCATTACATATGTACATTGGCTAAAAACATAACCATTATTTTAATTTTGTGAAATATTAAGGCATTTTTATATTTCTGTTGCTAGACTCACTGCAAAGGCTGATTCACCATACAGCGTGTACCCATGCCAGGCTCTCTCAGCAGCGTCTGTATGAAGTACTTCATCTTTGGATGAAATGGTTGCTCATTACTGAGATGCAGAAGAACAGTGAGTAATTTAATGACATCTCTGAGGAAGACTGATGGTTTCATAATGTTTATGAGTTTGTTTATGAGAAGAGTGTTCACCTGATGAAGGTAAACTGTGCTCCATACATCCATGGAGAGAGGGTAAGGCTGGGATACTCTCCAAATGGTGGGACAATCATGGTGAAGATTAAAGCAATAAGTACAAAGCTGGCTGGCAAAACAATCTACAACAAAAACACAAAATTTAAAAAAAATATATGCCTATTATTCATTCTTTAGAAAAACTTTAAACAAAATTGTGAGGTCTTTAGACTCAGAAACCTGTCTTCATGAAATGTTATTTAATAAAAGTAATAAATAAAATGTGTATCTTTAATATCATACTCAGTTTAGTCCTATAACAGGACTAAGTCTGCATGCAAACCTTACCTACCTGTGCAAGGAAGTCTTTTTGGCTACGGGCGGCATGGTGAAATCTCTTTACTAGAAGGGCATGGAACTGTTTGAGTACCAGGGTAAATCCTTTAACCTGCTCGGATGCTTTACCAGCACTGTTGTCAGAGTCTGCAGGGTTTCCCACACCATTGGTATCTGCAAACCAGGGAAAATAAGGTTAATTCACAATGGCTTCCGGCAGAGGAACATATGAAGAGTAAAAGAATATGTTGATGTTTTGGATGTTCGTGTGTCCCCAAACAGGCTGATTAACCGCTGACAACTAACAACAATGGCATGCAAAACCAGCAAGACCACATTTGTTGACCAGCTTATCTAGCAAAACCTTGCTGCTTTTCTATAGCTTAACCAGCAATAAGTTTTAACCAGCCAACAAGCACTGCTAATTCAACAAACCAGCACTAACCGGCAAAGACCAGAATGGACTCGCATTAATGCTGGTCTCAGTGGATATTTCAGTAGGACGTAAAGCCACTGCTGTGAAGAGCTTCTTTTGACACTTTAGCTCTATATATAGCATAGCGCCACATCTCATTTAATGCCTAAAAGCATGCCTCTCCATTAGCTTCTTAGCATGAGCATGAAGCAAAGCTGAGTTCTGGACCCTGAATTCACCTTCTGGGCCATCAGCATTATTAGTGGCCGCACTGTGCCTCAAGAAACCATTGCCATTTTTTCTCTGTTGTAGCATCCATTGTTCTGAGAGGGCAGGGATCACACTGTTAAAAATGGTTATAGACTACCAGTTTAAACAAAGTGTAGGACTGCAGGAACACAGATAATAAAGGGCAAACTTTATGTTGACTTGAGACAGCCTAGTGTAAAATTAAAAATTGTTTTTAAAAAAACTGTGAGTTTGAAGCTTGAAATTCAAAGGTTGGATAGATAGATAGATAGATAGATAGATAGATAGATAATTAATTTAGATGTATAGTAATTTAAATGTATTATATTAATTATATATTTAAATTCAGGCACTTATTTCTAAATGTATTACCTGGCGTGACAGAGCTGTTGGCTGCTTCTCCATCTGCTGTAACCTTCAGAAAAATCTAGGTATACAGTACACAATTATTGTAATTCAACCATTAGCACAGACTTATCATACAGCACAGTTACAATTTTCTGCAGATTACACACACAGCTGCCATGGCACAGCTATGGCAACTAGCACAATGCAGAATTAAATGTTGTCCAACCTCCTCAAGTGACGTATCAGATATTCCAAAGCTACTGAGGCCCATGTCACCCAATGTTTCCTCCAGTTCTCGGAACAGACTGGCATAAGCACGATGTTTAAAGCCTTTATTTGGCAGCAGGTAGGTCATCTCCTGACCAATCATTTCAATCAGCTTTGCCTCGGGTACATGGTGATGAATCAGAGTACTGATGCTTTCCACATTCCCTGAACACAAAGATGATTCATTGATTCCGAAATTATTCACTTTGAAAAGATTTAACTAAAGAGGCTGTTATAGTACTGACTTATTTGAGCATTTTAGTAAAAACTCACCGTCCAGAATTCTCTCAGGCTGAATTGTCTGACTCTCCTCTTTATATTTGGTGCAGGTGGAGCATGCACAGGAACACTCAGATGCACAGTCACACTCATTCTGAAGAGCACAAAGAACTCTTAAAGACACAGTTAAAGCACTCTTGATGTGCACAGCGTTTGCCTCGTTTTGCATTAGCTTCTTGGGTGGTGGCCAATGTATTGATATGAGTTTGCCAAGGTGTTCTGAGTTTTATCTCATTGTTATGGGGTTGCTAAGGTGTTCTACATGGTTGCTAGATGGTTTCCAGGGCATTCTTGGTGGTTACTTACTGGTCTAAATCACCCAAGCATTAGTAATTTTTACAAAAAGGGGAATGGGGACGTATCACTATACTGAGCACTATACTGTAGATCAATGCTTCTGGAGTTAGCATGCTAACAGCTGAAACAACAGCTCTGACAGTCAAACCACTTCTAAATAGCCAGAGCTGTGGCATGTTCTTAAGGTAAATAAAGTCACAAACTAGATTAAAACATCTTAGTGCTTAATTCATAATAACAACACGGTCACCTGTCACAAAAGTCTCACCTCTTTCTTACGCTTGTCTTTCATGCGACGCACCAGTGTGAGGTAGAAACCCACTCCAAAGCAGTTCTTCAGGAAAAGAGGAGAGCCACTGCAGTGCAGTTTACCCTTAGAGATGATAGCCACTTTGTCACTCAGCAGATCTGCCTCATCCATGTGATGAGTGGACAGTATTACTGTGCGGCCTGGAAAAAAGTGTGTGTTACACAAAAACAGAGACTGATGAAAAGGTGAAAAGATGTAAAGGGCTCATATACTATAATGTGACTAAAGCAAATATACTATAAATGCCAAGCAGTCAGTGTGTGGAAGGTTGTAATGTTATCTTTGGCCAGAAGGTGGCGGTACCTGTACGATACTTCAGCAGCAGGTCCCAGATGGAGCGTCTAGAGTAGGGGTCCACTCCTGAAGTTGGCTCATCCAGGATCACCACCTTAGATCCACCCACAAAAGCCATAGCCACTGATAGCTTCCTTTGCATACCCCCTAAACAGAAAATAAAGTTTAATTATACAACAAGATTTTTAAATTATTTTTATTATTATTGTTATAATTTATATGATTATATTATAGCATTATATTATTATAATTTATTTTATTTATTTATTATATAATATATTATATTATATTGTTACGTTACATATTATTTTTGCATGACTGTTAGACAAACTTAATCCAGCAAACCATGGAAACCAGGAAAGAAGAGGTGTGAACATAAACACTTACATCAGGGCGACCATCTTTAAAAATGGGGGAACAGCGTTTCATTGTTTACCACATGGTAAACCATTGTTTACCATAGCATTCAAACTCAGACCCACCAGAAAGGTTCTGAGCTTCCTCATCTCTTTTATGTGGCAATCCCAGGTCCACCAGCATGTCCTCAACCTCCTTCTGCGCTTCTTTGGGTCCACGACCCTTCATCATAGAGTAGAAGAGAATATGCTCCTCTACTGTCAGACTGAAGTAGGTGATGAAAATCAGAGTTAGACCAGAACATACACATGCGATCAACATGAATTCAGACAGCAGTTATATTGCATACTGCATCATATTGCAGTGTGTCATTATGTCAGCTTGTATAGAGAAAACACTCACTGATTAAAGAGGATGTTGTATTGGGGACACATGCCAAGTGATTGTCTTATGATGTCCATATCAGTACGAATGTCCCTGCCATATATGTAAGCAGTTCCAGAAGTGGGCGGGAACAATCCAGTCAATATGGACCTAATGTGAATTAGAAATGAATTCAACATGAGACAAACTAAACTGGATTTATGTACATATCATTGACAATAACAGATCGAGAAAATGTAAGGACGCACAAGGTGGTAGTCTTCCCTGCTCCATTGTGACCCAGGAAGGAAGTGATCTGGCCCTCATAGAAGTTGATGGTGAGACAGTCCACGGCAGGCCTTGAGGATCTAGAATACACTTTCACCAGGTCCTGCACTGACACTCCTGGAAGCAGCCCGTTTGGCTCTGACTCAAAGAACGGGTTCCCTGCAATTAGAAGACCCATACAAGCACATAAACAAACAGGCCTAATGATAATATACTGTATCAGGATTGCAACAGTTCATATCCACAACAGACCATGTTTGTAAATTTGTACATACTTAGAAAACCAGCAATAAATTGCTTTTTAAGGTTGCAGGTTGTGGTTTCCAGGGTTGAGCAAAATTCTGAATTTAAGAAGTGTCTCACTTTCAATTCATAAATTAAAATATGAAATTGATTGACAGAACTACGAATTTAATGAAATTTTAAGAAATTGAACACAGTTACACAGATATTCACAAAACAAATGATTACATTATTCATTTTAAGCTAATTGTGCTAATTTGTTCCCTGATACACAGAATATTTTTTTTCTGATATACCTATTTCCCTAAGCAAGGTTAAATCCTGTTAAAAAACATATTTGAATTTTGTACATTTTATGATCCACAACATAAACGTTAATAATGTGGCATTCTCAGTTCACTTCTGGTGGTCTCCCTACCCGTCTGCACAGGCTCCGCCTCCTCCTGCTCAATCTGCCCCTCCTCCTGCATCTTCAGCTGCTCCTCACGCTCTCTCTCTTTCTCCAGCCTCTCTCGTTTCTCCCTGTGCTTACACTGCTTGCTGTTGCGCGACCCGTTGCATTCCCTCAGCTCTGGAGAACTTTCAACACACTCCTCATTCTCCTGCTTCTCCATGTTATCTACCAGAGGTTGCTCAGGCCCTGCAGAGAAGCAGAAGTGTGTTCTCAAAACAAATCCGATGTAAAGTGGGCCTATAATCTACATCCACAAGTTCAAGCATACCTGGATTACAGTTCTCAGAAGATGTGGTTGTCAGCTTCAGCCAGTACGAGGGCTGCAGAGGGAAGTAAAATGGCCGACTGATCCCATACTGTCCTGAAAAGCCAAAAGACCATAAATATTATTTTACTTCTGTACTCAGAAGCACGTTCTCTTTTACTTTAGCAACATTCAAAACGTATGTAACACATATAGCAGAATAATAACCCAAGTTTATTTTCATATAAATTCCTATGAGAACCCTTGGAATCATATGTGAAACATATAGTGAAGTTTTTTACATGTAATCACGTGTTCTGCACATGAAAGTCTGTGTCTTTTCTGTAAGGAAAACTGACCTGGAAAGATATTGTCGAGATACCATGCCAGAACAGCGTAGAGAACTGCATCTAATAGCATCATGCTTATAGAAGTGAGGAAGGAGTATTCATCACCCTCCAGTGGGCTTGTACCAATATTGTCCCACTGGAGACCCAAGCCCTGCTCTTCATAGCGGGATAGATACTCTGTGCCAAAGCCAAAGGCCACAGGAGACAGCAAACTCTGGAAGAGCAGCAGGATTTACATACTACATCCTGATACTACATACTACAAAACATTATTACATACTCCATTTACATACTACAGGACAATACTATATATCATTTAACACATTACAAAAAGTACAACATGTGCATAATACATACTACAGAATCATACTGCATACTCACAATTCAGAACACCACTACATACTGATCCCCAATTACATACTGATACAAGGAGTCTAAAAATAGCTCCCTATTAGAAGCCATTTTAAAACCACAAGTTTGGTGAGTACCAAAACATGTAACTTACTACAGCTAACTTCATGTCTTTGGTTATCCGGTCCTGCCAGGCAAAGCAGAAGATGTGAGGTAGGTAGAGAGTGAAGTAGATGATGCCGCTGCAGGCCGCAGCTAGGTTGGCTTTATTGAAGAAGACACTCATCAGGAAACACTGCATGATGGTGGCCACAGTGAAGGTGAGGAGGAACAGGAAGAGGATGATGGGATTGCTGTAATTCAGCACTTTCCCAGCCTGAGGATACAGGTAAAGCAGCTATTTTAATTTAAAATATGCTACTGAGTGATTTAATGAGGTAAGAAAATGGGGTAAGACTGTTCTTAAGTTTTATGAAAAGCAGCAGAACAGTTAAGTCATGGCATCCATTTGTAAGCCAAGCTAGAAGCTAGAAATTCGATACACCATAGACTACCTCAGGAATTTTAATGGTCTTTTAGTGGTTTTAAAGTAAAATAATGTGGTTAACATTACTTAAAGACACCTTTATTTTTGTTTTTAACGTAACACACAGTCACGACACATTGTCACATTCACTTTAAAACCAGTGTGCTCTTGAAAAAAGCTGCTACATAAAAACTACAACATTCATCCAATGCATAAACCCTTTGTTTTGTGATTTTTTTTTACTCTAGACTGGCTCTGTGGGTTCCTGAACTACAATATCTGGTCCAACAACTGAAGAGAGAGACATGCACCTCCACATGTAGTAGCAAAATACACCCAGTAGAGGTCACAATAAAACAATGCTGAGAAAGGCTGGCTTCCATTATGGACATCGTTTCAATGATGAATACACTTGTAGAGCGTGGTGTTAGAAGGTCATCACATTTCTTCCTCACCATAATAATTCCTGTAAGCAGAGCCGTGCTGGAGGCCATCATGAGGAAACTGTCTATGAACCAGGTGTACCAGATGACTCCATTAGAGACACCCATGGCCTTCAGAGTCTCTTTCAGCCTCAGCTCCTTCTCCAAAACAATGCTCTTCACCACCATGGACACAGAGTAGATCCAGGCCAGCACCATGAAGATGGGGAAACAGCGGTTTAGGGTGAGCATAAACCTTAATAAAGGACAAATCAAACAAGTTCCATTGGTTTCTGAGGTAACTGAGATGAATTTAACATGAATTGACTGGCCTGAATAATTCATTTCACTGCATACATACAAAGATTTCCACATTTGATGTCATGTATATATGACATCAAACTGGTCTAAAGTAACTGGTATAAAGTAGCATGCATTTTGGCCTTTAAAGGGACAGTTCACCCCAAAATTATAATTTAGTCATTATTTAGTCACCCTTGTGTTGTTGAAACCCTGTGGGGGGTTTTATTCTTCAGGGGGAAAAAAACAAACAACAGAAAACACCAAACTAAATATAATCCATTGTTTAATGTAAGTCCAGGTCATGTGGAATTATTTTATGAAGCTTTTTAATGTCAGAAGAAATCCATAGAGGTTTTGAAAGGGTGAGTAAATAATGACTAAATCATTTTGGGTGAACCATGCCTTTAACAGGAGACATTATATAAGCAGAGCAGGGGTGATCTTAGACTAGCCCTTTTTGTCACATAATTTCACCCATCACTCACATGTCATCCACATAGCAGGGGTAGGGCATCTGCTGGAGGTAAACACCCAAAGGCCAGTCATGACCTGTCTGTAACTTGAGGATACCATGTTCAATCATGTCCTGCAGGTAGGCAAAACCTCCCCAGATATAGCGCAGGTCCTCCACAGGGTCTGCCCTAGGGCCAGGGTCCCAGTACCTGAGAGAAACTGAGTGTCACTTTACAGTGCAAACAGACGAAGCACATGCGATTGTTCCGTTTTCTCTTACGACAAAATATAGTAATATAACAATAGTGTGTTGGATCAAAACTCCTCGCACACACAATTAAGATATTCCATTCTTTCTTTACACAGTCAACTGTTACATAAATTCTGTATCAAAAAAGATGGAAACCTAAATCTAATGTTCTTTTAATGTTCCTCAGCTCTAAGTACAATAGAAATAAAATGTGTTATTTTACTAATATTTTACTAAGCTTTAGCTTGATCCCGTATTGATCTTTAAAGAGTAAGGAGACTTTTCTTTCTAGCTTTAGCTTTACTGCGCTTTAGTGTTCTCCAAGACTTTATTTGTATCTTGGAAAGTAGTAGGCTATAGGAGAAATATTGACACAGCCTATCTTATAAGCCACTTATGGATGCTGTGTATCACCTGTCTTTGATTTTGTGGGTACGTTCCACTGCATCAATGTCCATTCTGATCTTGAACTTGACATGTCGCGGCAGGTCTGTGGTCCAAGGGTACATGTCCACAAACACCAGACCGGCCCAGAACTTATTCTCCCCCAGCAGGTGCAAAGCTTGATGGGTCATCAGGTTCTCATCCATATGCCCAACAAACTTATCCAGACTTATACACTGATGAGATAAAGATATAGTGTAAGTGTCAGGAAACAGAAGACCTAAACTTTAAAAATGTCAGGTTAGGGGTGTGTTCAAATCTCAAGCCTCGTAGTATGTACACCAGTAACAGTAATGCTTGCCCTAGCAAACACATTAATATGCTGAAACTAGTCTCTATACAGCAGGCCTCTCATTCCCAAAGCTCTCCATTGACATGGGAAAATCACAGCGCCTGTGTTGGCTCTTCACTGGAGGGCTTCCATACAATGGGTGAGAGAACTTGCCACTGACTAGAGCCAAGAGACCTCCAAACTCTATGCATCATATCTAATAGAGTCATTAACAGTACTGTACAATGTCACCAGAGGCCCAGAATACACAATCCAATGGGACCCCCCACAGAACTCATATGTTCTTCCAGGACACTACGCATGTTCTTCAGAAGCACAATATTCAGAAACATCACAAATATGAGAAATATTAAACCTCCAGGATTATTTCTTTGGTGGTTCATCTGGGCATAGATCTTAACAATAATAACTGAAGTTCAGCCAGGCTTTGTGGTGACAGCTATAGCTAATAGGCTAAACGGGCTGGGTTTGTTTATAAAGCAAAGAGGCTCACTGCCCTGATCCGGACAAAGGAAGGCTGAGGTGCTCTGTGATAGCTCTCTCTCACCATCACCATTCCACTCTAATCAATTTGCGTGTAAAGGCCTCTGGCTTGCAAATGGGAGATGATCGGGTCAGGGTGTTTATTTTCCACAAAAAAACACAGCACTGGCAAAAGGTGCCTCTTCCACCCACTCCCGTCTTAGTCATGGCGTACAAAAGAGGGGCCTGCATGCTGTTGACAGCTTGCTTGTTCTTCTCCCTTTCACCCATTTGGTCCCGGTAGGCTTTGCATAGCCTTGCTAAGTGGTCTGTCTCACAGTGATGTGCTGAGCACAATCAGCACTCTTCAGAACAAAGTCTGTGGTGCTGGTATCAGGGCTGGTATGAGGAGACACTCTACATAGAGGCATCACTAGACCTGAGCTGAAGAGACTGCAGCAGTTGAGACTCAGGACAGTTGAGTTAACTTAACCACAGCATAAAATTATCCCCAGCTACTAATGAATATCCAGTGACATACAGCTAATATAATATTTTGTATATAAAAAATAATGTATATTTCTCTGAACTGATCTGAACTGAGATTTGAAATTATTCATAGATTACAGATAATTTATAGATTAATTTAATTCTAAACAAGTTAAGGATGTTACACTGTTGCTATGTCAACATAAATGTTTTTTATTAAAGAACAGAAGAGGTGAAGGTGGTGTTTCGAGATCTTCTCTGTATAATTTCTTTTCACCTCGCTGTACTGGTTGAACATTCGAATGATGTCATCAGTCAGCCTGAACACATTTCTCCAGCTGTACGTGTTTATGTATCTGTGCTCCTCTGGGCCATTGTGCAGGAAGTTGAGGATGTCTTTTGTGGTGAATTCTGTGTCTTTAAGACGCTTATCCAGAAAGTCCATCACTGTGGGGTTTCTCAGTGTGTCCTACAGTGGGGAGGAAAAAGAAGAGGTGCATAAAATTAAGACATTTTGGTTAATTGGAAAGATTCAAACAACAGTCACACAACTGTGTACTAGATGTACAAGTATGTGGAGACTGAGTTATAATGAAAGCGTTTGGATATTACAATATTTTTAATGAAACAAATGAATCTGTATGTTATAGACTACCACAGCTATGTTTACTTCCACAGGTTTGTATAAATCCAAATATATTCAGTCAGACTGCAGATTTTAATTTAATGTACCTTAACCTCTGTACCTGTTTACATGTACATGTACATGTTACACAAGACAAATTCCTTTAAATGCCTTTAAAATGAATTGTAAAAACAACTGCAGGCCTGACCCCATTAACCCACATCAGTGTCTGACCTCACTGATGCTAATACTGTTGAAATTAACTGTTCAACAAGCACATTTGGGTGTGGTGTGTATCATTCCATACAATACAGAAAGTATAGAAATCCAATAGTTCACAACAGTACAGTAGTGTAACCAAATACACGTCATATTTTGTTATTCTAGCATCTGTCAAAGACTGGTCAATTAAAACAAACCCAAAATATTCCTGACCTGTGTCAGGATACAATTTGAATACATAATCCCATAGGAGGTTACAAGGTAACCTGAAGACAACAATGGGTTTGATGTATTCAGGAGATTGTTGATATCATGTGAAGTGACAGTAAGACAAGAGGTGTGTGTGTGTGTGTGTGTGTGTGTGTGTGTGTTTATGAGCCATAAAGAAACAGAGCGCTAACCCGTATCATGTTCATCTGGACGCTGTTCTGAAAGAACTCCCAGAGTTGTGGCCCCACCTCCTCCCAGGCCTTCCCCATCTTCAACAACCTTTCCAGCTCCTCAAAAGTTGTGTTGGCCTAGAGAACACATGTATACATACTGCATAAAACTATATGGATTACCAGCATCAGAAACCTGCAGTCAGAGCTCCTTAGGGATGTACAAGTTATTGACTTCATTGAAACAGAAACAACCATCCAGATGGAAAAGTTCATCCATGTTATTATTAATGTTTAATAATAACCAGGGCTATAGCTAGAAGGGCCCGCACAACAATTTCTAGATTTTATATTTTAAGGGACCTGGAGCAATATCCGGTGAGAGGGTCCAGAATTTAAACGTTTCTGATAAAAACAATTACAATTAATTACTTTAATCCAGTACACTGATGTGTAATTAAACATATAAAATCATTTAATACATTATGATATCAGAATTCTCTGCAAGAATTGCTAAAGGTTACAGCTCAAGCATTCGTGTGCATTGTAAATGATTAATGGCCCCCACATTGGTGGTTACAGGGACAGTGTATGTGTTAAAGTGGGTGGATGTTTATACTGTGTCTTACACTCTTTAATATCTTTCTGACAGCAGGGGAGTCTGGGGCGTACAAGATCTTTCCCATTAGCAGAGGTTTCACTGAATTCCACACGATTTTCGTAACAGGGTTTGACTCCATGTTCTGCATCAATGCATTACAGAATGGAGCTGTGGGTGACAAAAAGACAAGAATGTGTGTTTATGTGCGTGTGTGTGTGTATGTGTGCGCGTTTGAGAGAGAGAAAAAGAGAAAGAGAAGCTTGAACAAAAAACATCTCAATATTATGATAAAGGGTGTTCACATCATTTCCTGTTAATACAACATAATCTGTTCAAAAATAAAATTAAACTATATATGGAATATATATCAGGAGGAAATATGAATCGGAAGTGTTCCTACTTGCGGTCTTGTCATAGATGTAGCTGTCGTGTCCTCTGGAGCTGTTGATGCCTAGGAAAGATTTGTAATTGTTGTCCTCATACCAGTTAAAGGAGAAGACCCGGCTACCTTCACCCTCAGGGTAGCCACAGAACAGATCTGACACAGTGGACATGAGCTGACTGAAGGAAGAGGGGCCGCCTTGCTGTAAAATGGAGGACATCACCCGCATCAAGTCTTTGGAGCTCTGCCTCTCTGCAAGCTGTGAGAGAAATGTCATGTAAGTCAATGTGTATGGTGTATGGATAAGATGCTTGCAAATGTTTTAATTATTTGACTAAAAACAAATTAAATTACAGTTTATTTCCACACAAAGTTTTGTTTTAGCTGCAGAGGACTTGGTCTCTATGGGTATTTTTTTAATCTTCTGTTGTACAGAAAACACTTTATAACAAATCCAGCTACACACATTTTCTTTGGTGTTACATGGAAGACATAGAGGCTATTTTAGCCTTGATAACAACATTTTAACTTTTATGACAACTTTCCTTTAAGAATAAACAGTATTATAATAGTAGCATATCTGGGGGAAAATGTAATTTTACGTCTGAGAAAACACAGGCGTAGTAAATACTGATGCAGACTACAATGTTAATAAAGGTTTTAACAAACCTTGTTTATTTTTGTCATAGTTCTTTCTGCTAGTGAAGTAAAACTGATTACTGATTAGTTTAGCCCTACTAGACGCAACAACTCTGAGCCAAAGTGTCCTTTAGTTTATTCAGGTCAGTGTTCTATATCTGTCAGCTCTACTTAATACACAAAGCAGCCTAAAGATCCAAAACATATCCTTGATGAGGACAGCCTAAAATATACCCTTATGCCTACATCTGGATTTCTGGAGGTAAAATACATAAAAAAAACAACAAGGTGAAAAACAGGTTTGCAAGTAAGCCAATTTAGGTTCAGCCATATGAAGAAGTGTAATCCAGCGGGTTAACAATATTTGTTACAAGGAAAATTATGCACGCAAAAAATAGCTAACATCCTTTAATTAAAATACTTTAATAACAATCATTAATTAATAGCCTCTTTAAAAGGCAATCATTCTATGTTTATCTTTTATAGAGGAACACAATTTAATATATCTATATTAATATTTAATATATACAATTTAATTTAATTTAAAATGTCTCTTCTGATAAATGTATCTCTGGATCTACTATAAATGGATCTACTGCTGTGTACAAGATTGGTGAGTGAGTAATATTTCCAGCATACTATTTTTCAAAAGAGTGCTTAAAGAAAAACGCAATAACATAAAAAGGTATTTAAAAACATATTCTTAACTGATCTCTAAAGATAACAATATCTTAAGGGAAATTAATTACAGAGAATTCCTAGGAGGTTTAAATATCCCTTTACAAATAAAGACGTTACACTCATATTTTTTACAAGACTGACCTTACAATGGCTAGTAAACATTGCACTGTGTCAAAATAAGAGACCAGCAGGCTATCGGGGTGAACATGAGATCCAGCACCCTTGGGTCACGAACTCTAAAGCACACCATGACAGCCACAATATGTAAAGTCATGTCAAGATAACAAGCTGAAAACAGTATTTCCATAGAGGCTTTTAGTATGAAGAATGACTCATTGTTTAACCACAGCTAAACTAATACTTTTGCTCCCAACTTCCTCAATTGATACGCTTTTGTTACACACATGTAGACCCACACACCCACTCAGACGAGAGGGATTTTGATGGGTGATAGCATTAGTTGGCCGGGCTTTCTGTCACCCAAGCAAAAGGGAAAGAATTCTGCTCCACCCACAGGATGTGACCTCACTGGACAGTGATGCATGCATGTGTACACATGTATTGTGCATGTTGGTTGCATGGACATTTTTTTACCTTGCTAAAATACACAAAATGAGGTTTTGTTGACTTGTTTAACCTCATATCTAAAATGATGTCATGTGACAATGACCCACACATAAGAAAGTAATACACACACTTTCCAAGCATCACTTCTCAGTCTTAAGTTAAAGATCTGAAGCGAAGCGAGAAGCTTCCTGGATGCTAAAATAAGGCTGCAGAAGAGGGAAGGAACTGAATATTCTCAAGCAGTTTTACCTCCTGAAGCTTTTCAGACACAGCTGAAAGAACTCGACCCCAGAAGTGCAGGTCTATCCCAGCTGAGCGGGTATCTAGCACCATGGGCAACTAAACACAAAGAGAAATACAGAAATATTTTAGTTTTTTATGTCAATTTACTAACAATCACAAACGTATACTTCACAACATTAATTAATTTATTAACGATTAATTACGCATTTACAGTAAATTACTGTAAATATATCGCAGTCTAGGTATACACTTCATCAGTTGTGTGTTCCCTGGAATGCGAATCCATGACATGATGTTCTATCAGATGAGGTACAGAAACAGACCAAGTGCAAATTAAATCTTAAAATTCATTCTGAACATGAAAAAAAACACTAAGGCTTCTCTTTTATTTCTATTTGTATGTACTCCCTGTACATGTACATACACACGAACATAATCTTTCCTACAATTTATTGTTGAAATTGCAGGTGTAATGTTACGGAAAAATTGTTTCCATACTCTAAGTCAGTTACTGCATAATATTTTTATTCAATTATTAATCATTTACTAATTTATCGATTAATCTTCACAAGCAATAAACAGTGAAAGATGTTTTATATCAGGAAATTCAATCCTAACATTATCATGGGAAAAACACTTGAGGCTTAAGAACAAGCAACTGCTTTCATAGCAGTTTCAACCATGGCAGAGTGAATCCCATTTAATCTGATTAGCAAACAAGGCCAAGTAGTGTGTCATGCTAACACTACAGTACCATATGCCTTGATCTAACTCAGAGAGAGAGAGAGAGAGAGAGAGAGAGAGAGAGGTAAAGACTAAAAGAAGCTGATAAGGAGTGTTGTTTCAGCAGTGGTATTCATAGTCCTCCTAAAATCTAACAACAGGTAAGTAGGTCTGTCTGAGGATCCAGATTCCTAGTTTAGCACAGTACACCACCTGCTAAGAAGCGCTATGTGTTTAGAACACAGATCATTCCCAAGCATGACACACTGTACTGGGATATTACTGCTGTTTTTCAACCCCAAGTAAAGCCACATTTTAACCATGGGTTAAACAGTGTTGTATCCCAGCTAACAATTTTTTGTTCCTTTTCTGGTAATTCTGGTAATACTTTGAAAGGAGATTTAACATATTGCTGTACAACTTCAATGTTATTCATTTCTATTTAAAAAAGAACATTAACTCAGGGTCTACAAAGTCTTCAATACAGAATAACAGAAAAAGCTTGACTGACCAGCCGGAAGAGCTTGAAGAAGTCTACATTGGCATACAGCACATCCTCGATGCTCTGCAGCTTCTGCTGGGACAGGGCACACATGGCGTTCCGGACCCCGTACAGCCCCCTGCGGCTGGGAAAGATGATAAATCTCTCCAAGAGAGCCTGGCTGCAGGCGATCTCCTTTAGGGTCAGATCTGGCACTCCATATGCAAACTGGGAACAGAAGAATGAGCTAAATAAAAAGAATAATCTCTTTTTATAAAGAGTGATCACACAGTGATGTCAGCATTGGCGTCTTTGTTTGTTTGTTTGTCTTTGTTGTTTCAAAAGAGGAAAACAAGGTTGCCTTAAGACAGCTAATTAAACAATAGGATATTGGCCACAGTCATTACTGCAAATGAAGAACTATGAATGCATTATAAGTGTGTTGCAGTTACACACAAAATCCTGCATTACAAAAGGTTGTAATGCACTTACTGTATGTGCAGAATCAAAGCAGCCCACTAAAGCGTATTAGATTGACGATTCTGCCAAGACAATTGAACTTTGACCATAAATCACCATGTGTGTCCAACATGTTATAAAAAACCTGTGTCACCAAGACAGTGACGTCACATGAACCCATAGATTTTGTGGTTTCTTTGCAAAGGTTTAGTTTTCCTCCTCAAAATTGTTTTAGGATGTAACTGTTTGATTTTTTTTACAGTGGAGCCAACAACCTTTCAGTTTAAGCCATTATATTTACAACTTGTAATAACTGACAGCAACAACTGTTTTTACAAAGCAGTTACGAAAGCATTACCCCAGCTTACCTGCTCCACTCGTATTTCTGCATTTGTCAGATCATCCACCACAGCCTGTGAAAGTCCAGCATCCCTCAGCAGAAACGACGTCAGTATCTCATCATCCTTCAGGATATACTCAACTTTTAACCCTTTACCTGATGGAAGAGAAGACAGAGACAGTACCTTCCTGTGACATATATATGATTATATACAACGTGAGTGCACAGAGAGGAAGAGATCAACTATCATACTGATCAACTAGAGTTTTACATATCCTGAAAAAACATGTACATGAGTGATATTTTCGTGGTTGTCAGGGTGTTGCTATGCAGCTGCTAGGAATAGGATTTTCCACCAAATTTATCTACTAGGTAGCATTTAACACAAATTACAGGTACTCATAACTAGGTCCACAGGGAACCTGTAAGAAATTAATTTAGGAAATATTTTTGCCAATATGATTTCAGTTATTGCTACGTATGTACAGCTGTTGCTACAGCTGTTCAATACATTTCCATGTTTAAAAGCATTCCATAAAATATCTCAGATTTATGAGGAGTTACTGTACATAAAATAACCATCTCCAACAGGATATTTAATCTTAAATGTCTGCTTTCATAAACCATACTTTTGTAGGTTTAAACTGGGATGAAAATGAAGACACAAATATTCCCCCTCCCCTACATACACAGGAAATGAAAAGAATGCATACCAAACCTTTCAAATGAAACAGTATTAACATTGCAGCAGTCTGCTAAACAGTGTTTGTAATGACTCTGACATATATTCACTGTAAGGACAACTGCACTGACAAAGTTGTTCAATGGAACGCGTGATCACTAAATTTCTTTCTGACAAGCTTTGTCATTCAACAGTAAATACTGTTAGATGTGAATAAGGTAGATGTGTGGAGGAAGTATTGCCTGCAGGACTGTCAATGGTATAAAAGACACAAAAATATATTAAAAAGAAATGAAAGCTTCATTCTTATTTATGTTTATGTATATATTTAAATATAAGACTAGGTTTAATGCCAATGATGCCAAACTTCACTGGTTCTCATGTGACCAATCACAAAATGATAATATATTTTTGTTTTACACAGAGGAATAGAAATCATATGAGACTGGAATGACATGAGGTGATCACACCCACTCAGGAAAAGTGAGCAGGAAAAGGAAGTGGAGTGGAAGTACAAGAGAGAAAGTGCCCACTCTCTCCATCCATCATTCAGATCCATTAAAAGAGATCCCATCCAGTAATAGAGGGAAGGGTTAGTGGGTCACAGAGCAGAAAGCACTAGCCACCCTACATACCTGCCACCAGTCCAGGATTGGTGCGCAGCGTCTCCATGAAGTTGCTCATGATGGAAACTTCTTGCCATAGACGACCAAGCTGATGGAACTCAGTATCATTAAACAGGAGTTCCTGAGAGTCAGCATAAAACCGCGCTAGTCTAAGACAACAGATGAGTGAGAGGTGCTTATTAATCTATACTCTAAATACACAACACAATCTTATGGCAATTCGTAACTATGTTGCGTTTTAGCGATTTGATGTCTAATTTGTATCAAATCATACAATCTCATTCATACTGTCTTTCGCACCTAGTAAGATTAGCTGAAACTTTGGAACTTAGATTTAGTTTAAATTCTTATTTCCTGGATTTAGAACTAAAACCAAAAATAAAAAAACAATACTAATTGTTAATTATTGAGCTGTAGAAACCTGCAAAAGCATAAATGTACATTTTTTCTCATACTGTATTTGAAAAACATCATAGTTCTGTCCTCTGGACACCTATAATTCTATGACATAGACAACATTTTCTGAATATTTCCCGACTGTGTATGACACTGTGGAGGGTTGGACTCACATTGAGTTGTGGTAGTTGGAAACGACCCCAGGCGATTCTCCCCTTGTTTGGTGGCGAAAACAAGGGTTATTAGCATTGCAGAAAATCCCTTGAATCCAAGGCAGAATTCCTGTAGAGGGCATAGCCTTGCTGGGAAAATGACCTGCATTTACAGAAAAGATGAGCAAGTTCTGAGAAATCACAGACAGATGACTCGTGAGGCTTTAACTGGAAATTGTTGAAACACATTTCAACCTTTTAGGTTTTTTCAACATTTTTTCAACATTTTGCTATCATATCAGGCAGCAGTTTCAATAATTTTGTCTTTAAAATTAATACAGGGGATTCGGGCATAGGCACAAGGCTTCAGGTAATTATTATACTGATATTTTATTGAGGGTAAGGTTTAATTTTCATACAACAGTTTTACAAAACTGAATGTAGTATACACAGGCAAATGTGTACAGTACTGTTATACAAAATATCAACACATTTGGAACACTTTGTCCAATCCAGTGTTTGTCCAATCAAATTAGTGGACTGGAACTGCATATAAACATACTATATATATATATATATATATATATATATATACAATACTATATAAGAAATTCTTACACTCATGTTGGCGATACAGGGGATTGGCTCTTCGTAGCCACACTAGCCCAATGAATAAAATCACAGGCCACAGAATCTCTACCAGGAAGCGAATCTGTGCACATACGACAATAAAAACTCAGATGTGAGTTTAATGTTGATTACATATCAGCAATGGGTTCTCTCTTTAGATCTTAAATAAATATCAGTTGAAATATTACAAATGTGTACAGATACAAGATGAGTACAAGAAAGCATTCTGCAACAAAACATATAGACCTACTCTGGAAAACACCTTGTGTTCTGTGTGCGTGTGCAATGCCATACATCACTGTGTAAAGACAGTGCTTAGAACTGAATGTCTGAGGTCTATATGACAGGATATAAACATATATTCAGATATTCTGTTATATACACTCAAATTAGATCTGTGTTGAGGCTTTGGAAAGAACAGCCTATGATGATGATTGTTTTGTGTCCCACTAAATCGTCTAATTGTACCTTTTGTCTCTTGCGGAGTGTCCAGTTCTTCCAGAGTAGCAGACGAGTCTGGCTGCTGGTGTTCATTGCTTTAGATATTCACCCCTTGTAGGGGTCACCAAACTGTGATGAACCTGACAACACATGCACATCAACATTCACAGCCTTTGCAGAGTTAGTTTATGTATTTTTGGCATTAATACTGAATGAATCTGCTACAACGATATGACCACAGCACTGTAGACCTTTACATACGTGCCATGGCTGTTCACCTGGCTGTTCACCTGTTTACACTTACAAGCAGCATAGTGGCTTTAAAAAACATGTTCATTTTAGTTGAAATGCAACTTAAGACTCTTTGGGTTAGACAAATCTTTAAGGGGTAAAATCTGGGCCTAGCACTGAACTGCAAAACTATTTTGAGTCTATAGGACAGATATAAACCTCAGTGGTACAGAGGAAAGCTTATATTATGTGTTTATAAGACATCAAATTTTTCACAGTTATCTTTGTCCTCCACACAAACACTAATTAAAGCATTTTAAACTCTATGACACATACACAAACAATTTCTATGTGTATTTGTAGTGTGTTTATGGTCTTTATGGAAATTAGATTATTAGCATAATGTAATAAAAACAAACACATGTCTAACAAAACACTATGTCGAATGTCTCCTATGTCAAATGTACCTAATAACATATGTCAACTAATGTCAAGTAATACATTCAATTAATCGTCGTACCATGCTGTTGCTATCACACATTCAGTTTTTAGACCCTCATTACTATATACACAAAATCAAAACCATACTGCATTCATGACTTCAATAAACCAGTATTAGTGTCCATCTTACCTCAGTGATTAATAGGTTTGATTCCCTCAACATTTACATAAAAAAGTAAAATACATTCCATGTTATTCAGTGAAACGCAAACAGCCAAACTCGCTGGTCCTGATTAACCCAAGTGAACTAATCTGATTGCCTTAATCTGCAGAGCTAACATAGCCATCAACAAAGCCATCCGTTACAAAATGACTAGTGTTTACCTACTTATGTACTGTATTTGGGGGACTAACGAGGCATTATGGGATATTAATAGTGTGTTTTTTATTGTTTACATTTTACATTCAGAGTTTGCTTGTAATTTTTTGTATCCCTTATTTTTGTTTCTCTGTGCAGAATGAGTCATAGCTGAGCAGCTCAGCGTAGAAGCTCAGGTGACATGACTAATCAGGGATGATGAGAGACAGCCTGTCACAGAACACACACACAGGGAGTGAGGACAAGAGGCTAGAACAGACAATGTATACTGCTATGTGCCCTGCAATACAGAAGCAACATATAACATTATCTTAGTAAAGCCATTATTAGAGTATTTAAATATCAAATTTATAGTTGGTGAAGTTTTTTAAGGGGGTCATCGCTAGTGTTATTGCTTATTAGGTTTGGGTCTGTAACTCTAAATACTAAACTTTGGCACATAACTCCACTCCCACTTTTGATCAGTTTGTGCTATGATCAAAAGTACCAATGATGTGGGCTATTACTATTTTAAATGAATGGATTTCTCATTTTCTTATGGTGGATGAAAGCCTAAAAAATACAAATAAAATCTCCTACACTTCCAGTGCTGGTGGGACACATATGCAGAGACAAGAATATTATACAGATTTTTGACTTGTCAAAAACTCCCAACACACCCTGGCAACCAATTACAACACCATAGAGTAAATGCATAACAACGTCCTGGCAACCGTTTACGACACCTTAAGGTTGTTACACAGGCAAACAGCGCTCACATTTCTCCACACAGCTGAAAACAATCTTCATATTTAAG
The DNA here is from genome assembly GCA_036877575.1 of Botia almorhae. Classification (NCBI taxonomy): domain Eukaryota; kingdom Metazoa; phylum Chordata; class Actinopteri; order Cypriniformes; family Botiidae; genus Botia; species Botia almorhae. The sequence goes on from JAZGTJ010004849.1 coordinate 25,592, forward strand.
CAACATTTAAAAAACATACAGTTGACAAAGATGACAAAATATAAAACTAGTTTTTACTAAATATTTAATTTGTAAACATGTTGCATGTTATCAGGAATTGTTTGTACTATACAGTCAGATGTGTATGGCAAAATGTAAACAAAGGCATATAACTCAGAAATAGAATAAAAACAGACACACTTACTCCAACTAAAACATGCATAAGCAGCATGTTGGTTTCTTGGAAACACTTATCCAACAAATCAAATACCTGGCAGTTATTGTATTACATCAGCATGCAAAGGCAATAATGCCGCATTCAAAGCATGTTAAAACTTTAGGTCACAAATAGGCTTAGCAAGTGTGTAACAATAAGCATGATGACATGAACATACAGACAATACAAATTGTATTACATATGCACAAATTCCATTTCAGTTTATACAAAGAATATTTCACATGTAACGATTTTTAATACATTAATATAAATGGTCATTTACTGATAAAACATGTCTATTGAAACCTCTGGAGGGTTTAGAATAAATGTTATCACAGTAAAAAAGGATTCAAAGTATCGATATAACAAAAAACTTATGAAGAAGTGAATGTCACAAAGGTTTTGGGAACAAATTTTCTTATCCAGAAAATTTGCACATAATCTCACCTCTTGCAAAATATTTTTGCCCTTAAAGAGTAATATATGTAAAACAATTACATACATACAATATGGCACAATAAAGACAGTTTACATACAAACACACATAAAACAAGGCAGTGACTAGATTTATGGTATTAAAATGATCGGGAGGCCATATAAAAGTCTGGGGCATCCAGTCACTTAATATATAACACAAGTATAACACAAGAGAAAATTGTACCAAGCATGACAAAAACTGACCTACAGGGCCAAACCGAGAAGCAAAGAGATCAGCCAGACTCTGAGAGAACAGCGGGGTAAAAGTTCAGACAAAGTGGGCCTCTCTGTGCTCCAGCTCCTGCATCTGGCGACTGCGTCTCTGGTAAAGGGGCTTGACCTCTGTGGAGCTGAGCTCCTCTGTGCTGGAGCTTGGAGACTGAGGGGGAGAGAGCGTAATGGGGCTTATTGATTCGTTTTCTGACAGTCCTTCCTCAGTTCTTTCTGTCTCCATGGATTTACTGCCTACTGACAAAGTCATTGTGGTAATAGTAGGCTTGGCTATTGTTGTAGCTGTTGTTATCAATGTTGTGGGTGTGGTAGGGGGCGTGGCCACTGCTGTGACAAGTGTCGCAACAGCAGCGGTTACTGCTGTTGTTACTACGGTAATGGATGTTGTATATACAGCTCCTGCTGTAGTGGTTGTTGCAGTCGAAACAGTTTCTGCCAACGACTCGTATGACCTGAACTGGCCTCCTGATAGAGGTTTATAGAAAGTTCCAGGAGGGGGTTTTAATGTCCGTGGTGCTCTGAAGGATACTGGAGCCATGCTGGACTGGCCAATAGCAGTTATATTAGAGCTGTTGTGGGGTATCACGCTGATGCTGCCTGCTGTTCCATGAACAGTCTCAGCAGAAGCTGACAATTTGGCTTTATCTGTCACACCAGAGGGCGGAAGGTTGGCCACTATCATAGCAGTTCTGGGTGTCACATCATAATGGCGGTACTGTTTGTCCCAAGTCCTTCTCAGTGTCTGAGTATCTATGAAGGGGCTCCTGTAGTAGCCAGCGAGTCGTGGTGTTGTAGGCTTCTCTTGTTCGGTGGTCTCAGCGGGGCAACATTCTGCTTCCGAAGCCTTCTGGCTGTTACAATCATTAAGCAGTTGGTCAACGGGCATGCTGATGGGTCGAGACACCTTCCTGGACCTCTGGGGACGCAGCTGCACCACTCGGCTGCTGGCACTGGGCCAGCTGAACACAGATGTCGACTTCTGCACCTCCACGGGACCCGTGACAACCCCGTTACCATCTGAACCCACACCTGCTTCAGATAAATACTCTTAAATCTGAGTCTTAAATTATACAAACTGTCAATTCAAAACAGTCAACCATTAAGGTATTCACTGGATAAAGGCAGATCTTAATGCAAGTTTGAGGCATGCTAATATAAGGGCTATATTCAACGACCTTTAGTTTCAGTCTCTAGTAACTGGCCCTAGATCAGGGAGTAAAGTTTACACATCACACAGCTTGAGCCAGTTGGCACTTGTTACATGAGAACAATAAAGACCAGGAACATGAACAATTACCTAAAGTAAATATTTACCACAGGTCAGACACACACTCATACATACCAGATATTTGTGCTCGATCTGTACCTGTCTTCATCGCCTTCGTCTTCTCCAAAAGTTGTGAGGTAATGACAGATGAGTGTCTCTTGAACACTTTAGAGTTCTGTGTGTAAAATAAACACAGACCATGATTTAAAGCATTTTTAACAGAAGAGGGTCAAAATGAGATATGTCAGAGCTTCCATCCTCCATCCCATCTCACCTCTTTGATGTCCATGAGAGAACGAGAGTGACGACTGAGTTTCAGCTCTTTGTCAATGGAAATTGGGCTGGTGGAAGACAACTGGCTGAGGGGGGCATCAAAGATCATTTGATGATAAATAATAAGCAGCTCCACCATACGAGCCTGGTGAGGGTAGTCAACCAGTGAGGAGAGGGACACTTCTGCTTCTAGCTGTCTGGGCTTGATAAGCGTGGGGCCGAAGATGATAGCAAGGTTGCTACTTGTCATCTTGTTCTCCTCAGCTTGCTCTGATACTCTGAAAAACAATGAACAGTAAAGAAAATGAAATGAAATACACATTCTGACTACACTGCAGACGATGGAAACTCCTGAGTGGTTGCATACCTGTGCAGGTGGGCGATTAGGAACTGTAGGGTTTTATAGTGGGCTGCAGGAAGCTGGCGAAGAAGATCTCTGATTTTGAAGAGGACTGTTTTGAGCTCAATGCTAAGGAGCTGCTCTCCTGATGATTTATCTTTAGTTGTGTCACGTTTATCCACCAATATGCTCTGAGTCTCTTTTGCCAGACCAATGACATCATTATAATACCGATATAGAATCAATGGCTCGGGCAACTGAAAGACAAATGTATTCATTTTTATTTTGAAAGTCAACAGAAAGGATGAGCTATTAAAAGGAAACTTTTACTGTATGACAAAAGAAGTAGACCCCTATACAAAACAGAAGTTTTTATGCTTAAATATTTCAAAACTGGGATAGGTTTTTTCACACCTGTCTTAGGTAAAGCTTGAGCACGTTGCTTATGTCATGCGGGTGGAGATCAGAGAGCTCCACCAAGTCTTTTCCATTCTCGAAGGCCTGGCACAGCTTTTCCACACGAGACTTCGCCCCATTCACACGATAAATGCCCTTAAAAGGCATCGAAAACAGGTGTTACACACAGGATGACTTACAAGTAATTAAATTACACCTTTTTTTAACATTTAAATTCTAGTTATTTACCTTAATGTTTAGGGCACGACTCTCGATTTCTGAGGTGCATTTTTTGATGATAAAAGGGATGTTGTCAGGACTGTTCTTAGCTACCTGAGCAAAGTCTATCCCAAACAGGTGCAGTCTTCCCTGGAGCTTTTTATGACCACACTGAATAGCAAGTGTCTCCAAGCATTTCTTATGACAGGCCAAGGAACACTGTGTATTAAGAGATTAGGGCAATGACAACATTAACATTACTTAACATTCATTCAAACTGTACCAATGTGGGAGGTGATGATTATGTAAATGATACCTCTTCACACTCAGCCCCGTGAAAAACCACCAGACCATCACACTCTCTGCATTT
>JAZGTJ010004850.1:0-25206 GCA_036877575.1 Botia almorhae
TTTGCACTGTAAAAATGCACTTCTGGTTAGATGCTAACTGTATTTCGTTGCCTTGTACCCACATGTGCAGTGACAATAAAGTTGAATCTAATCTAATCTAATTTGTCAATGTATTTAAGTTCCGTGTTTTGTATGTATCGAGGTTGGTTGTTGTCGATGTTTGGTGGTTTAGTTCTATTGGTTATTTCTCGTGTACATTCTTTGGATTTTTGGGCTTTGGCTTTTAGATTTTGGATTATCATGCTTAGATTTATCGTGCTTTCGTCTTGAATTGTTTTGTATTTCACTGCTGCCTGCACTTGTCGTCACCCCATTTATTTGAATGGTTAGTGTTTGTGTTTCGTGTTTGTTTCTTTATTAAATACTGTTTATTGTTTAGTTCCCGTGTCCCGCTGCATTTTTATATCACAAACACAAACGTCCAACTGTGACACTACAAGTTACAAGTGGAGTTTATTGTCATTTCAACCATATACAAGTACACAGTGAAACGAGACAACGTTCCTCCAGAAACAAGGTGCTACATGGGACAAACACTAAACATCACAGACATACAGGGCTACATAATAAACAGTATATACATAAAGTGCACAGTGTAAAAACAAGTGCAGACAGCACAAGACATTGTAAACATTAAGTGTAAACATTGGACATACATACACTAAACATACACTAATAAAGTATTTAAAAGATAAATGAACATGGCGTTGATGATTTCAGTAAAGTCTAAGCTTGAAATAAAAGTTATGTGTGATGTAAAGGAAAAAGTCTAATTATAGAAAAAGTGTTAAAATATGATTTATTGGTATTTCGGTATTACAGGAGTAATTCATAATACACATGACTGTCAAATCGAAGAGCCTTTAAAAGTGAGACATCACATTAAAAATGAAAATTAAGTGTTAGAACAAAACAGAGATATCAAACTCTCTTCTCTCTCTCTGTCTCTTTTGATTTTCAAAAGCTTCCTGTAGCCCAGCACGTCCATTGCTTCACCACAGCAAATCTCAAGAGATGCTGTTTTCATTCATATATTCCAAAGGGAAGTTACAACATTAGAAAACACACCTAATTAACACAATGCACAGTTTGTCGAGCAATTCATATTAAATGAATCTTTCTTTAGACTGATTAGCTTGCACATTATTTTTCCTTTAAAAATGTTAAAAATCTTTTTTAAGGATGTTGAGATCACTTTCAACAAAACGGAATAACACACTGACTGACAGCAAGGAACAATTCAGAGAACATTTTCCAAGCCATTTAAGATATTTTCAAAAACAGATTGCTTTCCTCTGTCAGTTTGATATGCGTAGAGCATTGTTCTTTTCATGACACTGAACGTCTGGTCACTCCAGGTGAGCTGAACTTGTCACACGTCACACATGCACTAAAAATGTCTTTGGATTAAAGTGTCTGCTTACTAGCTACATGAGCTACATGATACCTAGAGGACTACTTTTTTGTTTTATATAAAGAGACGTGTGAAAAAGAAATCTTTCTGTAAAGATAACTATAATGATATAACTAACTATATTAAACTCCACACTGCATTCACACCAACAGACAGCAACAATATGATTTGATTGGCTGTCAATGTTTTATCATTTATCAGCTGAAAAAAAGTAAAAAATCACTCCAAAAGTGATCTCAAAGATATCGCTCCTTGTATCTTTATAGCTGTGGTGTGGATTGTGTCATTCTCTTACAATTTGAATGTTTTTTAAAATGTCAATCATAGTGTGAATGCTCCCTAAATTGTAAGCTACATTTACATAAACTACAGAGATGATATAACTACAGTGGATCATTTCTGGCCTCTGATGTTGAGATCATGAGGATTACTTCTGTTCCACAGCTGTGGCCTTCAAACCTGTCTCCTTACATGAACATGGACATGCTCTGATTAGAGCAGCACGTTACCATATGATTTAATAAGCCAACGACACTTTCACAAAGATCTTATCCTCCCAATCAATTTAACATTGTACCAGGCTGATGGCGGGCTGGCCATACACAAGCACACACACACACTCTCAGTAGTGAATAATGTATACCTCTACATTTAATAGTGGGACCCAGAGGGAATTTGACCAGATGTCTGTGCACCTGCTGATGCATCTAGTTGTCACGCTTGTTTGCTTTCATTTACAATGGCAAGTAAACAGGTTTAAGATTCCTTTTTTTACGCGATTAGCAAATGATTCGCCTTCATCCAGCACTTGCTTAGTATTTCAAGCAGGTTTTGTTCTGTTGTTAAAGCAGGGTGCTGGTTATACTGATGTGTGCATGTAAACTGTCACTCTGTGGCCTTACAGATGATTGGTCCAGCATTGTAAGTATTCATAGGTTGTGAATACTATGACTCAACAATCCCAGAACATTGCTCTGTTTGCCTGAGCATTTCAACTTGATGCAGCAATATTTGCTAAACCAATAGCGTGAGTTTGGGGTGGGGCTGTCTGCTTACCCAGCCAATGGAAAAGTGTTCAGAAATAATGTTTGAAGAATATTATTCTGTTCTGACACTAGTGGCACAGAAATATACACTTAACACTAAGAATACCTTATAAGCCATATTCGATGGTGAGATTAACATATTCAGTGGTGGAGTTTTTAACATTTAATTTTTTTAAATTTAATATTAATATTTATTATTAATATTTGATATTTATATTTAATATTAAACCATAGATAGAGTACACCCCACTATATTTATGTATGATATATGCATAACATTTGCAGGCTATTACATAGATTAAAGATGAGAATCCTCTGCATTTCCAACCGGAACCGCATCCCCCTTGAAGTTTTTTTTAACACATCTTCATATAATGAAAGTAAACGGAAACTGGGTCAAAATGACTATATAATATAGTCAATATAGTCAAAAATCCCTATAATATATATATATATATATAATATATCTTTACTAAGTACTAATCAACAGCCAATATGCAAGCTAAAGGGCAACTTGGGCAAAGTGTGAATTGGTTTCCACACTAAAGTGTTACTTATGGGATGCAGGAAAAGACTAAAAAACTGCAAGAAAAGACTAAAATGCTAAAACAAGATTGCTAAAAATATTTGAGAAGCACCCATGTTACACTTTTGAAAGAATAATCATACTTTTTTAAATTCCCAAAAAGGTAATAAAAAATTAGTTTTATTTTTGAGACCAGAACACCTTTACACCCTCTGATACTCCCAAACAAGACTAACATAGAAGGAACTGATGTAACCGCACTGCTTATATGGAGCTGACCAGACAGCTCACAGTTAGCAGATAAATGTCTTAAATTTGTCAGCATCAGAAGATCTCTGGAGGATTTAGTGGGAGATGCAGAACACACAAGAGACTCCAAACATCTGCATCTAAACACAAGGTGCAGGTGTCTATTCATCACACAGATGTGTGACAGCATACCTCTATTAGTGTTTTCTACACCAGCACATTGGTGACTAATAACCAAAGAACAGTAAGCCTACAGCAAAAATGGTTATTTATACAACCTAACTTGTCCAACTTAATAATCCAAATAATACACATTTAATGAAAGAATAAATGTAGGTGCTTTAAAAAACTGGGACAAGTTTTTGTTTGTAATCAACACAAACATTGTGCAGGTCTAACACAGGTGTTACACAGGAATTATCATTCATTATTTACCATCCCTTTTTTTTAAAGGCGTCAGACTTTAAAAAATCAGACTTTAAAAAATGTAATTCTTAAATAAAGCAGTAAATTACATTTAATAAAGCAGTAAATTACACCCTCTCCACCGCAGCAGCAGAGGGAGCCATTTCCGGAATACTGAGAGCCGCTTCTAGAACTACACTTCCCATAATCCACCGCTGCATCCTGATTACGTCCTGCTCCACAGCTGATCATCATCAACCCACCATATATAAACCGGACTCAAACTATTCTTCCTTGCAAAGTCTTGTTTACCTTGTGTTGCAATTCAGAGTGTTTATAGTATGTTCTGCTGTGTTTTGACTTGGATTGTTTAATGGATTTTGATGCTTTGCTGCTTGGCCTTTTGTGCCTGTCTGTTGGTTTGAGATCGCTTTCTGCCTGCCCTTGATATCCTGCCTGTCCTGACCCTGGCCTGATTTACGATACTGATTGTTTGCTGCCTGCCATCTTTGATTGTTGTTATTGTTGACCTCTCTATATTAAACAAACTGCAGATGGATCCGAATGCTTCTGACCATTCATTACAATAATATACATGATTACCATCATAAAATGTATATGGTGATTTAAGATTTTGGTCAAACAACCCACACATAGAAGAAGCAGGGCCTTCAGACAAAAGACTCCCTTCCTGTTTTATTTTTAGAGTTAAAAAACACATTGAAAGCCACTGTCCCTTTAGCACCACCCAACCTATGAATAATGTATACAGCTGCACATTATGGGGAAATAGGGACATCCTGTTCCATAGGCCATTTCAAAACTACTTTTTTTTCTTTCTCTTAGACTTGGCTCAGACACAGCTGCTGTATTCTAACCCCGGCTGGGCCAGACCTGGATCTGAAAGAGATATGAAGGCCTCTGGGCCAGAAGCAGGTCACCTACTGAGGACATCTCACAAACCTTTGTGTGTTTCTCACTCCTTTCAGGAAGCTGAAGAACCACTGAGGAACTGATCAATATTACCCAGCTCTAACAAGGCAGTGCTTGCTTGCTAGTGAGTCCACATTATTACAAAACATACAGTTTGTTTATGTTGTTTCTTTTATTTGATGTGTGAAACAAGAAAGTAATACTTTTGCAATCCACCGACTGGTTATTAATTATTCAGCTGAAATATCCATGAAATCAAGAGTTATTAGTGGTGTTTGCATAAATCAAGCTATTCTTATTGTTTAAATAATTTGAACAAACTAAAAAGTATTAAATTTAAGATTGAAACATGCAGATTTAGGATTTTTACCAAACAATAAAACGGGCAAAAACAACTTATAAACAAATTACAAACAAAAGAAATGACCCAATCCAAATCTGGTTACCATAATAATAGTGGTGATGAGTTCTACTGGGTCAGTAACTGACCACCCAGACCATTCTAGCAGCATGACTCTAGCAGCATGTCAATATATTCCCAGATAACCAATGGAGTTGTGGGATACTTAAGATTATGAAGGTTCAATGCAAGTTAGATTTTAACTGTACTTGATATTTAGTAGAAGGAATCGTTTGACTGGTGGTGTAGCTCTGCCCACACAAAGACCTGCTAAACATAAACATGACATCACACTCGGGATCTGTATATTGAGTATAAGGCTTGCTGAATTTGTTTAGGTTGTTCAGAATGGTACTATTTTATAGCTCTGCTACTATTTTATAGTTTAAGTAACTGGCTTTAAGAACTGAGTATGTCCAGACAGAGGAGCCAGCTGGAATAAAGGATGGCAAACATATATCCTGCTGTGTGATGAAGTGTGGTCATAAACATTAGTAGCATATCATCAGACTTCTACAAGACTGCTAAAGAAAAATCTGAAAAATTGTGAATTGGTGGGAGACATTGTAAATTGTAAAATTGTACAGGGTAAAGGGTTTTGACTAACAATTATTCCAAACACCAGTTTGGAGATTCCTGGATAATGATTATGCATGGTCACAGAATTAAATGTGTACTTTCATAGACACTTTATTATTATTTATAATGCCATCATTTATTAATAGAGTCACCAGGCGTGAGTAATACATTAGGTTTCCCTGCTAGTTGACAGTTATTTCTGATGTTTGTACATGCTTATAGTCATAATTAACATTGTTGACTCTTATGTTTTCTTCATCAAATAAAAACGATCATCTAGATGGCATGTCATTGCTGATAATAATACTGTAGTTCAATAGGCTTTTTAGCATCACTCTTGGTTGTTATTCAGCATGCAGACTAGTTAACTTACAGGGGTTGGACAATGAAACTGAAACGCCTGGTTTTAGACCACAGTAATTCATTAGTATGGTGTAGGGCCTCCTTTTGCTGCCAATACACCATCAGTTCGTCTTGGGAATGACAGATACAAGTCCTGCACAGTGGCCAGATGGATTTTGAGCCATTCTTCTTGCAGAATAGTGGCCAGGTCACTGCGTGATGCTGGTGGAGGAAAGCGTTTCCTGACTCGCTCCTCCAAAACACCCCAAAGTGGCTTGTTTAACTTCACTTTCATGTTCATCAAACCACTCTGTCACCCGTCTTGCTGTGTGTATTGGTGCATTATCATCCTGATGATGGCAGTACCAAGTACCACAGCACCGCCTTCAGGATACAATGTTTAAACCATTGGGTGTACATGGTCCTCCAGAATGGTTCGGTAGTCCTTGGCAGTGACGCGCCCATCTAGCACAAGTATTGGGCCTAGGGAATGCCATGATATTGCAGTCTAAACCATCACTGATCCACCCCCATGCTTCACTCTGAGCATGCAACAGTCTGGGTGGTACGCTTCTTTGGAGCTTCTCCACACCATAACTCTCCCGGATGTGGGAAAGACAGTGAAGGTGGACTCATCAGAGAACAATACATGTTTTACATTGTCCACAGCCCAAGATTTTCGCTTCTGGCACCATTGAAACCGACGTTTGGCATTGGCACGAGTGACCAAAGGTTTGGCTATAGCAGCCCGGCCATGTACACTGACCCTGTGGAGCTCCCGATGGACAGTTTTGGTGGAAACAGGAGAGTTAAGGTGCACATTTAATTCTGCTGTAAGTTGGGCAGATGTGGTTTTATGTTTTTTGGATACAATCCGGGTAAGCACCTGGACATCCCTTTCAGACATCCCTCTTGCGTCCACAGTTACTCCTGTTGGATGTGGTTTGACCTTCTTGGCAGTATGCTGACATTACCCTGGATACCCTGGCTCTTGATACATCACAAAGACTTGCTGTCTTAGTCACAGATGTGCCAGCGAGACAAGCCCCAACAATTTGTCCACTTTTGAATTCTGATATGTCACCCATAATGTTGTGTGCATTGTAATATATTTAAGCAAAACTGTGCTATTACTCTGCTAATTAAACCTTTACACTCTGCTCTTACTGGTGTAATGTGCAATCAATGAAGATTGGCCACCAGGCTGGTCAAATTTAGCCATGAAACCTCCAACACTAAATTGGCCAGTGTTTCAGTTTCATTGTCCAACCCCTGTACATACTTAACTATGTAAAGTGAAGAAGTGGGTCCCACTTCGGATAAGCAGCCTGAGACAGACGCCTCCTCTTTTCTCATGCTCTCTGCAGAATCAGATGAGCTCACGCCTGCTTTAGAAGCCTGCTCTGCAATTTCTTCTGAGCTCAACGATGAGCTCATGCTGTCGGCATCAGATGACAAGCTGACCGGTGGAAGTCAGATGGGTGTGGATGCAAATCAGCCTCCTCCTTCAGCCACATTTTAAGGTGCATATTAAAGTTATTTCTTAAGCTGTCAAGAAGCTGAGCCTGAAAGAGGTGCTTGCGGAAAATCTTTCCCTTTCTACAGCACTGTCACTGTCCCTATGGCAGTTTTGCAGTCATACTAGGCCAACCTGCTCATAGACCTGGACCATGGTTGGGGGTTAGAACCAGACGCAGTTCGGGAGCTGTGCAGGGCCACACATTGTGCCACTAAACAGATGGTCCATGTCATCGGCCATTTTATGGCTGCTTTGATGGCAATGGAGAGACATTTGTGGCTCAACTTATCGGACAACAGAGGAATTAATACGACCTTTCTCTTGGATGCCCTGATTGGCAATGCTGTTAGCTCTGTTGCAGACCATGAGGTTAAGCAGCAATGAAAGATGTTGAAGGAGTTCTTTGCAGCCCAAAAGGAAGTTTGATTTGAGGACAGTGCTTTCCTCAAGGGCTGCGAAAAAGAATACCTGAGCAATATCAAGTTCCTCTTTTCGGCCTAGTCTCATCCCCACGCACCTTTACAAAGTGTTGCAGGATGCAGCTCTGGCTCCCTTGAGACTTCTGGGCATCTGCATTCTATATTACATGGACAACTGGCTAGTCATGGTCAGCTATCGAGTATCAGCTGCATGGCAATGAGATGTTCTGTTAACTCATAAGAGGTAATCAGAACTGAGACTCAGCAGCCAATGTAATTCCTTTTGATCTACTGGATATGGGGCCATTTCAGTTGTGGCTAAAAAAAGGGTTTTTATCCCAAAATCCACCCACTAAGGATGGTAAGGGTTATGCTTTGTACCTTGTGGAAAATACCCTAATTTCTCACATTGAGTCCCACTCTCAGGGCACAATGCCATTGCAAGATTCTTGCAAAGGACATATCTTTATGTCGTATAGGGCGTATAAGGACGTATCTTTCCTGGCACATAAATTGCTTGGAAATTAGGCTGTTGCTTCTAGCATTGAACCACTTTTTTCCACATCTCAAGGGTAAAAACATTCTAGTCTGTATGGATGACAACACAGTGGTTTCATATATAAATCACCAGGGAGGGCTGCAATTGCACCCCCTGTGCAGGCTGCTGATCCTGCTCTGGGCAGAAACCAGATTACTCCATTAGAGCAATGTACAATCAAGGGCATGCAATATCTGGGAAAAGATATTCTGTCGAGACGGGCTGAGGCCAGTGGAGCAGAGGCTCCATGCACAAGTGGTGGAGTTAATTTAAGTTACAGCCAAACAGAAGTGGATATGTTCACCTCTAAGGGGGTGACTCACTGTCCCCTCTGGTTCAGCACCCGTTGGGGCTGGATGGCATGATGCAGGCGTAACCGAGGCTGCATTTATTTGCCTTTTCCCTGATAGTCTTGCTCCCAGGAGTTCTAGTGAGGGATTTTTTCAGAACCAAGTTCACCTACTCTTGGTACTGCCATTCTGAATAAAACCTGTTTTGTTCTCATACCTAATGTCTCCTCTGGACACTCTTCAGTTCTGTGGTCAGAATTTAGAATAACAGTTCAGAGTTATATCAAGAGTGTCTTTTCTGTGGGGTTTGCCCCTATCACCCTCAATGTCCAAGTGACTGTTTCAAGGTTTAAATAACAGTTTCTAACCACTATTTCGGCTAGCCATGAACCTGTTGATAAAGCCTCTTTTGAGAGACATCATTTGGTGTCTCAGTTTCTGTGTGGTGCCAAATGGCTAAGACCTTTCTGCCACATATTAATCCCTTCTTGGGACCTTACTGCAGTCGTAACGTACTACTTATCAGGGGATCGCCTGGAGTTTCTGACTCTCAAGGTGGCTCTATTATTAACATTGACATTGGTCATTAGGGTTGGGAATTTACAAGCTCTTTCGGTAGACCCTGTCTGTTTAGATTTTTCCCCTGGCTTTGCTAAAGCCATTTTACATCCTAGACCAGACAATATTCTTAAGGTGCCAGCTGTTGCTGTTCACCCGGTGGCTTCAAGCCTTCTGTCCTCTGACACATGAGTCACTGGAAAAAGAAAGACCAACAGAAATGGCGAAGCATAATGTTACTATATTCAGCTATAACATCACACTGCTGTGACTAAGCAGGGAACAAAATATAGAAATTAACTAACTAAAAGTATGTATGTATATAATGGCAGGTCTACTAAGGAAACTACTATCCGTTTCATTTGACTAATGTTTAGTCGAATGATGGGGGAAGCCCTACACTGTTTTACAGTTTCAGTGTTTTTTACGGCTGCAGTGGTTTCCTCTGAGGTTGGCTTGTCAATATCACAGTACTATATTGCGGTTATCATGACAGCCACATGCTAAATATTACAACATTTACAGGACTGGACTGCAGGAAAGAAAGAAAAGCAAGACTAGACTGGTCGCTTTTATCAGACAGCTCACATCTCACCCAGCATATACAGCACAAGGTCAGGTGTGGTGAAGAGAGGAAGTGACTCGTGAATCAAAACTGCCTTGTCCACATTTACCCATTTAGTGACCGTTTATAACGGTTGAAAACTTCCTTTTTCTTCCTGTTAAAAGGCAATCACATTAACAGACATCCAGCTAACACAATTTATTTCCCTAACACTAATGTTTTTTTCTGACTGTCCTGTTCCTGGTTATGGCTTTATTATGCTAGCTTCTGCATCAGAATGTTGTAGAGATTTGGGGGTGGGCTCATATCGATCGCCTTAGCAAGCAGCAACAACTGGTAACGACTTTATAACCCTGCCCTAACTAACAGTTACTGTATCCAAGCAGAACATTGTAGAGACAAGAGGATGGCCTCTTTTAACTTAAACTGGCAAGCAGTTTTTAATTTTTACCCTGAAAACTGCACAGCCATGTCCTAGCAACTATTTAGAGCACACATCTGTTTGTTACTTTTACCTTGTTAACGGTCTAGCCACACTCTAGCAGCTATTTACGGTACCCTAGCAACCATTTAAGGAAATAAATAAGCCATAACTCAGCATTAGAACATTGTAGAGACGTGTGGGCTAACTCAGGCTTTCAGTGAGTTTTAGGCATTGCCCTGGCAACTTCCTAGCCATACCTTAGCAACTGCATAACATCATGAATAAGCCATATTTTTCATCATACATAAAGTATTTCAAATCATTATATACTTTTTACGCCAGGCTTTAACATAAACTTTGTCCTCAAACTTTTCTATCTAGTTATTTCTTTTGGTATACAATCTGTAAATTGGCAAGTAAAAAGACCACCCGCATTTACCCATCAGTAGTAAGCAGATATAAAAGCAACTGATATGGACATTGGCTGCATCATCATAGCCTGTGACTTTAGAAATCTTGTCAGATCTTTAAATTAAAGAGGACATTCTCTTTCTATTTACTCAATTTTACAACAATTATAAAATACGCTTTGAGAAACACTGTACCCTATAAATGCATTAACAAACATGTTGTTCTGGGATGGTGGACAAATATAAAATTATGATCAACCACAAAACCTTTTTATTGAGATACTGAGACCTCAATATCTTAATTGTTTATCATGGACAGATAATGTCTCAACAAAAATTATAACATTGGGTGGTTGCTAGGTGGTTTCTAGGGTATTTCTAGTGGTTGCTAGGGTACCGTAGGTGGTTGCTAGGTTGATGTTATGCAGTTGTTACGGTAACTGTGGTGGTAGTTGATGCACAATTTAAAATCAATTAGCATGATGCTACAATGTGTTAAGTATTATATTATAGCTAGACGTCTTGACTGAGAGGCATAGAGAGTATAAAAGCATTACAAAAGCTCTGTCAAAGTCTACTAATCGGATGTGAAGATGTGCTTTCAAAAGAGATTATGTCTTTAAGATGACTGGCCAACGATTAAAAGTGACAGTCTGAGCTGAGCATGCTCTGTCTGGCCCTCAGGTCTAAGCTCGGCTGTATCGGCAACTTAAAGAGTCAAGCTTCAAATGACAATAATACAATAACAAAGCCATACAAACAAAGTCTTATAAACATAAAAGAGCTGATGGATTTGCCCATCCATCCATATTTACTTTACTCGCCAGAGCTGTGTTCACAACTGTATGAGGGCAGGAGAGTACATCAACTACATCTCTGCATCTCTACAACTACATCTCTACTTTTATTGAAAAGCATAGCATGCCTCTCCAAAAAAACTACTAAATGTAAGGCATCATTTATATCCATAGCACAAATGTGCTGGACAGACTTTGGTTGGTTTAAATTAAACTAAGCATGGCCAGTATTAACAGTGATGCTAATTTAGTAAACACCACCAATAAAGATCCAGCAGTTTAGTGCATATGCATCATTATATTGTATGAACTTGTTTGAGTCTCTTGTGGCTGAGAGTGATTTTTATGAGGCAGGGAACATTTGAATAAATAGGGGACGTTTATAACTAGAAAATGGCATCCATTTTAAACAGCAAATACTTTAATGTAATGAATCCTATGGGAGCAACAGAGTTAATGAAGTGGTCATGTGACCTGAGGGACGAAGAGACCCTGTTTATTCACCAGCATGAGAAAAGATGGAGCCTTATTAGGCTCATTAATAACCGAAACAAGAACAAATAAAAATTTAACATTGAAGCCTCAGCTAACAAACACTTCACTGAGATCAGTGCAGGAGAAGTGTTCAACTTCACTGTTTAACTGCCCAAAGGAATTTGAAGGGCCTTCTATTTTAAGGACCATTAAGATACAAAAAGTTTTTTTCAATGTATCCATAAATAAATAACACGTAATAAATAACAATTAAAAACAACAAAGAACTAAAAATGATCCATTTAATGTTTAAAATTTAAACCTTAAAAATTATTTACATTAAGAAAAAAAAATCTTGTATTTGTAATGAAGTCACAGGCAGCAGTGAACAGAATCACTAAGAGGCCTTAATACCATATCAAGGGTTTCTATATACTTTTCTATATACATCATTAAAAACCTGTCAGTAGAAGTGTGAAATGTTGGACATAATCAGATAAAGTAAAAATGACTGAAAATAAGAACAGAAATATATACTGTATGTCCTTTTTGAAGTGTTATGTGGAGTTACATCCCCTCAGTTATAATATTATTTTCACAGCAAAACCAAAGACAGACATTGAGTAAAAAAATTATGTGGTTATAATTCAATCTGGCAAACTGTTAACTGATTACATGTATACACATTTATAACTGGTTAACACTTGCTTTGCAATGATAGAATGAAGATTTAATTCAATTAATGTTAGTTACTGCACAAATATAGGATTACAGTGATAATAAAGGTGTTTTGATTGTCTAAACAACTGCCGAGTAAATTCTGGTTCCCGCAGCACTCTTCCAGAGACTAAAACACCTCCAAGTTTTTGCTGATCTGATCCTGCTTCATTTGTTCACCTATGGTGATCAACGCAAGTTTTATCCCTCTTTAGAGCACCAGGAAACAGTCGAACACTGTTGTTCTTGTTGTTGCACTGGTGAGCGCAGAGATGAAAGACTTGCTTTCAATGGAGAGTGTTGCTTCTTTGTATATTGTACAAGAACATGTTTTAATGAAAGTTGAACAAGTCACCCTAGGAGGCATCTTTCATTTTAATGGCAAGCACAAACAAAGAGCAGCATGTCCTGTTCAGTGATTTTAAAGAACGAAAGTAGGAACAATATGGGTTAGAATGATGTCTAATTTAAAGATATGAGAAAGAGAGATAAAGAGAGTATATAGGGTTGTACATTAAAGGCCAAGAGAGTTAAACTATAAAGTTTGTTAAAGAAAAACACTATTAATATAAACACAACAATTTGTAGCTATATATTGATAAATGTAAAAACTGCTGTAAATGCTAAAACAAATATCTTATAATAATAATAAATTAATTAATAAATAATGTTATTCTAGCTGTTTTTGCTGTGCCTTAAAAAGAATCACTCCTAATTAAAAAAATAAAACGCTTGTGTTGACATCTATGATATTAAGATTACATCCATTCCCCTAACTTGCTTGTCCTCTTCAGGGTCACAGGGGGCTGGAGCCTATTGCAGCATTTTGCGTCAAAGGTGGGGTACACGCTTAATAGATGGCCAGTCTGTTGCAGGGCAAACACTTTGGGGGAAACTGTAGTACCTGGGGGAAACCCATGTTGGTAAAGGGAAAACATGCAAATTCCACACAGAAAGGCCCCCTGGCTCAGCCTGGGCTTGAACTAGGAACCTTCTCATGAGTTTAGCTGAAGTCTTCTCATGCTCAGATTGTTTTCTATTTTTGCTTGAAATTTTTTGTGCTGTTTGTTTTCTGAAGTTTTCTATTTGTGCTTAAAATGAAACTGAAATAAAAATTGCTTTTGTTCTCCTTTTAAAACAATTCTGCAGTTAATGTAAAAATTAATTTTGAAAACAGAATTTATAAGCTTTATTACATTAATTTGGAACAAAATTAGGCTACATAATATAATGTATAAGAAAATTTTAACAATTTTCAATTATTTGGTTTTCAATTATTTTAATAATTGCAGTTACTTATCTTCTTTTATATAAAATGTAATTGTAGCATTTGTAGTCATTTTTGGGGCATCTAAAAAACTTTATAAAAACAAAGAAGGCACTAATGCAATCTTTAAATCGTTTTGAAATGTTTCCTGTGGCATCCCAGACTAATAGCTGGCCCCTGCCTGGTGTTACGGAGGAGACTTCCGCTCCGCCTCCTCTGTACCACCAGAGGGAACCATCACCACAGTATTAGGTTTCATATCCGGACTACATTTTCCATAAGTAATTAAGTTCCAGTTGCCACCTGTTCTCTATTATCCGCTCTATTTAAACTCCCTGGTTATGTTTTTCATTGCGAAGTCTTGTTTAACCAAGTTAACTTGTAAGCTAAAAAAAAACCCATTTGAGGAGTCCCAGACTCCTGAATTTGTTATCCCTTCTGAATACTCTGATTTGAAGGAAGCTTTTAGTAAGAAGAAATCCTCCCGACTTCCTCCCCATCGTGCTGTTTGTAGATGTGCAATCAATTTGGTCCCAGGTGATACTCCTTCTAGAGGGCGCATTTTCCCGTTGTCCCAACCTGAGTCTGAAGCTATGAAACAGTACATCAGTGAAGAATTAGCCATTTATCTGCCCGTCCAACTTGCCAGCATCTGCTGGGTTCTTTTTTGTGAAAAAAAGGATGGGGGATTAAGACCCTGTATTGATTATAGAGGTTTAAATGAAGTTACTGTTAAGTTCCATCGAACCAACACAGCTTTTTTAGGTTATATTATTAGTCAGGAGGGAGTAGCTATGGATGACCAAAAGGTTAAGGCAGTAACCAAATGGCCTCTAACAAAAACTGTAAAAGAACTTCAGCGTTTCTTAGGTTTTGCAAACTTTTATCATCATTTCATTAGGAACTTCAGCTCAGTCGCAGCATCGTTGACCTCCCTTACCAAACGAGCCACAAACAAATTAACATGGAATCCCGAAGCTACCAGGGCATTCACAGAACTAAAATCTTGTTTACCTCCGCTCCCATTCTCCATCACCCTGACCCAGAATAGCCATTTATTAGTCAAGGTAGACGCTTCCAATATTGGGATTGGTGCTATCTTGTTCCAACGACATGGCCCCCCGCCAAGATGTTCCCATTCGCCTTTTTTCGCATAAACTAAAATCGGCAGAACGCAACTATGACATTGGTAACAAAGAAATTTTAGCTATAAAATTAGCCTTGGAAGAATGGCGCCATTGGTTGGAGGGGGCAATACACCCTTTTATTGTTATTATGGACCATAAGAATCTGGAATATCTTTGATTCGCCAAGCATTTGAACTCTAGACAAGCCAGATGGTTTTTCACACATTTAATTTCACAGTGACCTACCACCCAGGTACCAAGAATATGAAAGCCGATGCCCTCTCCGTCAGTCTGAGGAACTCGCCAGACCCACTACCCCAGAGAATATTATCCCAGAGACCCTCCTAGTCGCTCCTGTGCAGTGGGACCTCCACACTAAGATTCAGAACACTAATAGTCAAGACCCACCACCCCCTGGATGTCCAGAAAACCTCATTTTTGTCCCCGAGCCCCTCAGAAAACACCTACTCACACACGTTTGTGAAGTACCCAGTTCTGGCCATCCTGGTATCAACGCTACAGTAGACCTCCTGAAGAACCGTTACTGGTGGCCCACTATCACCACAGACACCATCCACTTCATCCAAAACTGTTCAACATGTCAGATGACTAAGCACTCCGAACAAGCACCCGCTGGACTCCTTCAACCACTGCCCACACCTCAACATCCCTGGTCACACATAGCCATAGACTTCATCACAGATCTCCCGAACTCTCTTGACAATATCACAATTCTTACCATTATCGACCGGTTTTCCAAGTCGTGTCACCTAGTTCCCCTGTCCAAACTCCCCACTGCCTTGGAAACAGCTGAAATCTTATGTAACTTTGATTTCAGGTTTTATGGTCTGCCCAACAAAATAGTCTTTGATCGGGGACCACAATTTACCTCTTTGTTACATTTGGCCACCCCTGTGACAAAATTTTTGGCTATATAAACTAACCCTGTGAACACAGTTGTACTGTACATAAACAGTAAAACAGTAACCTTGCTTATTTAGGAACATGGCATGAGTAGATAAAATGAACATGTAAAAATCTACCTCATGTTTCACACATGCTGGGGTAAATAAGAACATCTACCGTGTCATTCAGAGTCACTTTTCTCATTTCAGCATCTGCTCATTCAGCATTCCTGCCCTCAGTAAATGGGACTTAACATGCATCTTATAAAGCAGTTTGTTGCTGCTCTTCTTTCCCTTCTCAAATTGAAATGCTGAAGAACGTCTTTTGTTTATACAGTGCCTTGCAAAAGTATTCATACCTCTTGAACTTTCACATTTTGAACCACAAACTTAAATGTATTTTAAGATTTTATGTGATAGACTAACACAAAGTAGCACATAATTGTGAAGTGGAACGAAAATGATATACAGTTTTCGAAATTAAGCAAATAAAAATCTAAAAAGTGTGGCATGCATTTTTATTCAGCCTCCTGTACGAAAGCTGGTCAGAGTTGATGGGAAGATGAATGGAGCTATTTTGCAAAGAAGAATGGGCAAAAATCTCTGTCTCTAGATGTGCAAAGATGGTAGAAACATACCCCAAAAGTAAAATTTTGAAAACCATGTATCATTTTCGTTCCACTTCACAATAATGTGCTACTTTGTGTTCGTCTATTACATAAAATCTCAATAAAAAACATTTAATTTTGTGATTGTAATGTGATAAAATGTGGAAAAGTTCAAGGGGTATGAATACTTTTGCAAGGCACTGTAGCTCATATCATAAAGCTCTCCAGACTATACGCCTCTTCTGTGCACAGTAATTCAAGGTTTATTATTATTTATGGAGCAGAACATTGTCAAGTGCTTTAGAATGACCTTCATTTAGTTAGTAGCCGTAAACCTTGACAGTTTGCTTGCCAGGCCTTTCACATTACAGCTTTACATTGTACATCACAAACTGTAACTGATAAAACATCACATCTGAAACTTATTCTGCATATCAGAACTACACATAAATATGGTTTATGATGTCACCCTGGCTGGAGGGGCACTCGTTGTTCTTACACACAATGTTAAAGATAAACACAGCAGTGTTATTTCATGTGATAAATGAAAACTGCTGTGAGAACAGTAGGAGAAAGTTCATTGTCATTTACGTTGCACCTGTTTACATTTCCCTCAGTTTTACATGTCCCTCAGTTTCTAAACAGAATGCAAACTTAATGTACAGCATTAAAGCATTACATATTGTGTAGCTTAACAGCAGGGCCGGCCCGTGGCATAGGCAGTATAGGCAAATGCTAAGGACGCCACCTAAAATCTTGCCTAGGGCGCCAAATTGGTTAGGGCCGGGCCTGCTCAACAGGTAGAGAGCACAGCACTCCCAATGCCAAGGTCATGGATTTCAATCCCAAGCAATGCACACACTGATAAAATGCATCACCCAAAACTCTGTGAGTAGCCTCTGATTAAAGTAAATTGTTTAAATATAAAGTAATAAGAAAATACTAACACAAGAGTAGTATGATAAACACAGTTAAATTCAATCTCAAATTTAACATGCTGTGCTGTCCAGCATGACCATGTAAATCCAATAAATCACACATATAAGTATACTTTAGAACATTTAAAATAACATTTTCACCTCTGAAGAAGCAGTCTTTGCTGTGAAGCACGTAGATCGTCCTGCGCTGCAGACATGCGGTGCGGTACAGCTTGCAGTGGTTCTCATAAAAACGTCCGTCAGAGCCACAGACAGGCACAAATGAGCTGTGACATCTTTCCTGGCACACACATTCGGCTTGGCCAATGAAATCCTTGACCACACACCGTTGCCCTCGAGTGCAGTACAGCCGGCTGCATGGACCTGAAAAAATAAGTTTCATTTAAACTACAGTAAAATGAAAAAGTGATCTGACTTTGATTCATCAGCACACATTTTTCCAAAAGAAATTTAATCAGAATTGAATAATTTGCCCCCAACTATCTGTCATACCACCTGTCATACACAGACGTCTGGAACATTTGGCGCATCATTAAACGAAAAATACGTTTTGTTATTCAAATTTTAAAAAATGCCCTAACTTTTCCGGAATTTGGGTTGTACTCTCAAATACGTTATATTCAAAATGAGCCACAAACCTTGACTAATATCTAAGATTCTAAGTTTAACTGTAGTTTGAGTTAAGCAGCACAACAACAGAACACAATCTTTGTGAAGCAGTTTGGATGTTCTACAACTTACACAATACATGGTCTCAGAGTGTTTATAATAAACTATAAACTGTGTCAACTTCACAACTCCTGCTGGTCTCCCCATTTTGTACTTAGAGCAGCATGAATCTGATGAGATCTCCATTGGGCTTCCCAGGATGCTCCTGCTGAAATCTGGATTCTGGCCCTGTGCATCAGTCACATCAGTTTTAGAACCATCCTTGGGCAACAGCTGGTTGGAAAAAAAGACTGCTGAGCTGTTGCTGTTGCTCTCTACTGCATCAAACCCTGATCACTGCTTTAAACACTACTGCACTTCTGTTTTCTAGACCACAGGCTTTGTTAGTGTATTTCATTTGAGCTGCAACGGTTGGCTAACTACTCATCCAACAACCAAAAAGCTGATTACTGAAGCTAAGAAGTGTTTTATGTTGATATATACATATATTCAATTATGCTGTATACTTAATATACTTAATTGTTAAACACAAGAAAGTATTATCGCATAAAAAGCATCAAGTCAGGAGTTTTGTAAAATGGTCTTCTTACTTGACTACAAATGTTTTGAAAATGTGCTGCATTGTACATCCATATTTTTTCTTTTTTAAAGAAAATTGTAGGGTTTTGGGGATGGCACTGCATTTAAGTCCTCAAGTCTCATATCTGGTCTATTCTCAGTTCCTTCTTTCAATGTAAGACTATGAGATTTTTGATACGGTTTTTCCTGTTTTATTAGCGCTTAGTCAGAAATTGTCTAACCACTTTAAAAAGGCAGCACAACTCCCACTAATACTGAGCTGAGGTATTAAATAACTTTATTTTTGATATTTAAGTTTTGTACTTAGAATTTGAAGTTTAAACAACACAAAAAAGAAAACAGTATATTAAGGCTCAGATGCAATATAAAAATGTTATAATAATGAATATTGTGTTCAACCAAAGACGCTGTAAGAGGAATACACAGTTTTAGACAGCTGACCCTGGCTGCATAAAATACAATGTAATCTGATCTACAGGCCAAAACATACATACAATACCTAGCGCCACCTAGTGCCTTTAGTTTACTAATAATTTACCACAACTCAACAAGCCAATTGCAGGCCACAACACTGTGACCTTCTTACTGCATGTCAAGGTTGCAGACGATTAGGGGATAATTTGTATTCGCCAAGCATTGGAGATTAGGTGCTTAGCTGAATTCTGCTTCAGGGACAATTATTTTTCTTATTTGGTTGTCTGCTGTTTAACCACCTCTTTGTCTTTCCAAAGCTAAGCTAAGTCAAATAATCTATCCAAAACACAAATGTTCTTTTTAAAGCACAATTAGTAACTCTGCTGGTAATTCTGTCTTTTGTGCCATCACGGGACATGCTGGAACATAAGAGCTGCACAATTCCCCACTGATCTCCACTGTGGTTTCTCCAGAAGCTAAAGAGTTGATTTGTAATCCGTTCAGTCTGGGCAGCGAGACAATGGTAATACATAAATCTTAAAGGTTACATAAAAAGCTTGTCAACTCTGCCAGGCCAAGAAGCTAATGCATTTGTTTATCATTGCCATTCTTGTGACTAAAAAACAATGCAAAAAACTGACTCAGCCACCCATTAATTCCAAGCATGGATGATACATGCTTAAACGTTTCATGTGAATTAGCAAGAAAAACAGAGGGAATGCTTGGAAGCATTTCTGCTGTGGATTATTCTGAATCTCATCCTATTGTCCTCAGCTAAATGTGACTAATTGATTACATTCATAGGGATGTTGCATAGACAAGAAGATACATGCGTGTAATCCCTAAAAACTCACATTATACAAACAACTTCCTGTCTGACATTATCAACAGACCACCACTCCAAGCTCCAGGGTATGTTTTGGGTGAGTGGGTGAATGAGATGGACCAAGTTTCTTAAATATCCAATGAAATGTCAATTGTCTCATAACTATTGTGCAAGGGAAAAAACGATTTCATTTTAGCAATTAGTACAAATTAATTTTTTTTAAATGTTTAAAAAGCCTTAGAAATTAAGCCTTATTTAGCATAGTCAAGGGAAACAGCATCAGGAAATGAGGCCAGATTCAAACTTGCATTGCTGAAAGAGTACCATAGCAGAAGAGACCCAAAAAATAATGTTAAGTAGATTTTTACATTTTCTGAAGTGATGTTATCTTTGCAAAACTGTTTACCATTACACTAGGGGTGGGTTGTTCCCAAGACATTGCTATGTGCTTGCTAGGGTCTCCTGAGTGATATCCTAGGTGGCTACTGTGTTCGTAGATGTCTTCCATGTTGTTTTTGCCAGGTCAAAATCGTATGTCTGACTTCTTTAAAAGTAACAGCAATTCTTTACAAGTTGTATCATTTGAGATATCACTCATGTTGCACACTTTGTTCATGTTGCACACTTTGTTCAAATCACTAACCCTTTGTATAAGGATAATGCATGCTCAACTTCAATCCTCTCTAAATATCTTTACTTGTCTGTGGTATTAATGTTAGATTCAAAGCTTATCAGAATGTAATGCTTGCAGATGTGGGGAGCACATTCACTTCACAGCACTGACAAACACACAGGGAGCAGATTTCTCTTATCACTTCATTTTCAAGGATATTGTATTTATTCTAAAACAGATGAACATAATTATATTTCAGGACAGCATGTCACGGTTGGTTCTCTTTCTGAAAGCAGCAACGGGAAAATGCTCTTGACAGCACAGCGGTATCTGAATATCAATGAAGATTTAGTCCAAGCCTTCATTGCTTTAATACTAACACTGTCCCACACAGTCCACACTGAACAGAACCGTCATGTTTTATTAGATCTTTCCTCAGATAAGATGTGTCTGAATTATCATATAATCAGCTCTACTATATCAGTATATTAAGTGATAATAGTAATAACAACAAGGTGGTATCCCTTGTGTAAATTTTACACACAGAATATACAGAGTGCAGAATTACCCGTCATAAAGTATCAACTCTGAAGACAAACTAGATTTAGTGAGTCAATAAAACAAGTTACGGTAATTGTCAGTCGGTCATAACTTTATCTGAAAACTGCAACGTACTGTTATACATGAACTTTTCATGATTTTTTATTTAGAGGTTGAAGACTGTTGTTTGTCACTAATCAGTTTTTAGCATTCTCACTTTTAAACCCAGGACAGTTCTTGTACCACTACAAACAAAACATGCTGAAAATATGCTGGTCACGGGAAAAAAATGCTGTAAAAACGGTCTAAATCTTGTCATGCATGTGAGAATGATTGTGGTAATTCCCAGCAAACACATACAGATAAAATATACCTTGTTGCTTAAAAAATGTCAGGAGCGTGTGGGGAAGAACCCAGTCGCAGACAGCGATTAACACAAAAACACACTTTATTAAAATTAAACAGAAACAAAAACACACGAGGGAATAAACATTTGTACATGAAAAGACAAAACTGAAATTGAACTTCAAACGTAAATGCAAATCTCAAAACATTACTGATAAACTTGACTCACTAACAAGTCGAAACAATTTCATTAAGAAACGCAAACTTAACTTTGAATTGTTGTATGGGCAAGACCAAAAAAGAGGGACAGCAGACACGAGGGCATTAAATAGAGCAGGAAAAAATAACAAACATGTGCGCTAAATCAGAGTGAAACAAGGAAACAAGGGAGCAGGGTCAAGACACGAGACTAGAAAGCACATGTCAGATGTAAACAAAACAGAAGCCATGTGCTTCCACAGAGAATGAACACCCAGAGCATGAGTCTAGACTCCGACTCCCGGAAACCAGAACCAAGACAAGACGAGTCAAAATCTAAACCTCACACTCTAG
Organism: Botia almorhae; assembly: GCA_036877575.1. Lineage (NCBI taxonomy): Eukaryota > Metazoa > Chordata > Actinopteri > Cypriniformes > Botiidae > Botia > Botia almorhae. Next base: position 21,989 of record JAZGTJ010004850.1, read on the forward strand.
CATAGAACACTGGGGGTGTCAGGATCCTGGCAAAAATGATCTCCAGACACTCAACAGGAAGCCAGAACCCTGACAATAAAGAATTTTCCAAATAAATAAATACAAGGACATCAACTGGAAGAAATTAAAACATTATAAATACTTTAGAAAAAACTTGCTTAAAACTATGAAAGTAATAATAAATGTATACATTTTGATCAATAAATGTAACATTTTGATTCTTTTCATTTTTTCACATTTTAACAGCCATTTTTTATCATGAGTAGGATTGTGATAGATGACATTAAAGGTGGCTACTGATCGTAAACTGTATCATTCTGTGATAGAGTATGACAATGTAAAGAGGAGTTGGTTGATTTCAGGGTCTTTCATTTAAATTCTCAACTGGGGCAAAAAATAAACTTCCTTAATTCCCTAATCAGAGAACACAATGTAGTCTTAAATATGAAGAACAATACAAGGTGTGACAGGAGAGAGGACAATGATTATATGGATAACACAAGTTAAAAAAAAGAGTCTCACAGAAGAAATGGCTCTGGAAAGAGAGGAAGGTCAATAGTCGAAAAGAAATTCTGGGTGTACAAATTCTGGAGAGAGCAGAGCTAAATCTCCAGGACTGTGAATGAAGCAGACAGTGTGTGTGCAGATCAATCAACAGTCAAAAAGACCCAAACAGTGACAACTGAACAAGCGCATTATAAAGATTGCAGATGGGTTTTCCATCATAAACAGGTGAACACAAAGCCGGCACCATCGAGCAAATGCCATTGTGCTTGTCTCACAAGGTGTCTGATAAGAGTTTATTGATTTTTTTAGCATTTGTTTGTTAGCATTGTGAGCTCAGGATCCTGTTCGCCATGGACTGCAGATAAACTGAATCAACAAAGACAAACACATTTAAATGAAGTGATTACTGCCGTAAGAGTAACTAATTATGGTGCCTATTTGTCAAGCTACAACATCTTGTGAATGTTTACTGTGTAAGAGGCTCACACTGCTTGTTTTCTTCTAAAGCTAACCCCAGTAAACATCCTAGCTCTCTTGCAAATACAATTGAGATGCCTACCAAACACAGTTGGACAAGTTCAGTGGAAATCTCCATCCAAGATGGCTGACAAGGTTGAGAGGAAGGCCGATTATAAATATATTAATGTTTCCATATAAAAACATTCATATAATTATAATACATTCCTCTGAGATAACTGAGATAAAATATTTCACCCAATATTTCTGTTATTATTTTTATACTAATTAGAATCATGCGGCAGTAGCTTTATAACATGCTAACATTAACAGATATAGATCACTCCAAATCAGTGCACTTAAGGTGTGGTTAAGATTGTGTCGTATAAAAAACTGCCTATGTAGGGGACAGGAAAGCAGCTCAGGAGGTTTTAGGACCATACTTGCGATAACTAAGAGAGAAGAACCGTTGCTTTATAATAGAACTACTGTCGAATTCAGATTACAGAGTACAGAGTACCAGACATGAACAAGACACACTGCTATATTTATATAAGAGATCTCTACAGTGTCTTTTGTACTCAGATTTAATAAGATTCCAAAGTCTGCAATATAAACACACTAAGCTTATAGACTTATTTCCTCTATTGTCACTAGATGCAATAAAATTAATAATTTTTTTAAATCATGGATGTTTGTAAAAGAAAAATAAGAATAAGATCTCCAAAAAATCTCAAGTAAAATTATGTTTGGCCCCATTATATGTTACATGAAGTTTTAAGCTTCAAATACATATACAAACACAGCATAAGCTCCCTGATGGATATTATTGTTTTAAACTAGATGAATCACTCCACTTTTAAATAGTGCTGATAATTCACACATTTCTCTGTGGGGTTAGTTATGTTTTCTTGTACACACACTGATCACTTTATATCAGCTTCACCAGACAGTAACACACCAGCACTGACTAATTTATCTAACTGAATAGCTACTACCTAAATAGCTAATACCACTGAGCCTCCTTACTACCCACAGTATTAATATGAATCTATCTTATCTTCAGTTTTGAGTCTAGATGGTCTAGTTTTACACAGATCTGTCAACTACAAATGAAACCGCAGATTGTTTGTTAGTGTGAATTTAGATTTAAGATTAAATACTGCAGGCCTACTGCATAGAAATAAAATAAATAGTGATTTGCTAACTGTTGATCTTGTCTACATCTAGTCACATATGCAAAGTTGAGGGGATTTTGCTAAAATTAATTACTTATACATTATATAGATCTGTTATTTCATATTTAATATATTTTTAAGCACTCTATCGCTCATTGCTTTACAAGTACGATGATGGAATAATTATCAATGCCTCCTGTTCTCTGTTACGGAGGAGGTCGCCGCTCATCCTTCTTCTGACCGCCAGAGGGAGCCCTCACCAGAATACTAGTTTCCGTTCTGAACTACATTTCCCATCAGCCTGTACCTACAGGGGTTGGACAATGAAACTGAAAAGCCTGTTTTTAGACCACAATAATTTATTAGTATGGTGTAGGGCCTCCTTTTGCGGCCAATACAGCTTTAATTCGTTCTGGGAATGACAGATACAAGTCCTGCACAGTGGCCAGAGGGATTTTGAGCCACTCTTCTTGCAGAATAGTGGCCAGGTCACTACATGATGCTGGTCGAGGAAAACGTTTCCTGACTCGCTCCTCCAAAACACCCCAAAGTGGCTCAATAATATTTAGATCTGGTGACTGTGCAGGCCATGGGAGACGTTCAACTTCACTTTTATGTTCATAAAACCACTCTGTCACCAGTTTTGCTGTGTGTATTGGTGCATTATCATCCTGATACACGGCACCGCCTTCAAGATACAATGTTTAAACCATTGGGTGCACGTGGTCCTCCAGAATGGTTCGGTAGTCCTTGGCAGTGACGCACCCATCTAGCACAAGTATTGGGCCTAGGGAATGCCTTGATATTGCAGCCTAAACCATTACTGATTCACCCCCATGCTTCACTCTGGGCATGCAACAGTCTGGGTGGTACGCTTCTTTGGGGCTTCTCCACACTGTAACTCTCCCGGATGTGGGAAAGACAGTGAAGGTGGACTCATCAGAGAACAATACATGTTTCACATTGTGAACTGCCCTATAGCAGCCCGGCCATGTACATTGACCCTGTGGAGCTCCCGACAGACAGTTTTGGTGGAAACAGGAGAGTTGAGGTGCACATTTAATTCTGCAGTGAGTT
>JAZGTJ010004851.1:0-29350 GCA_036877575.1 Botia almorhae
AAAGAAATGACAGCCGATTATTTGCTCATGACCTAATAGTGTTGCTGACCTAACAGAGCTTGGCCTGGTAAGGTCTACACACTGTTACATTAGGCTTGAAAAAACGAACTAAAAATGGTGACCCTGAAAAAACATGTGGCAGTGTTAGACGTGACCGTGTGAGAATGTTTGTGCTGAGAATGTGTTTGCTCCTCTAAAATGTCTTTTTTTTACATCAGGAAAGCTTTCATAACTGTTCTCATGCAGAACATTTTCAAGACCACTCACACGTCTCTTTAGTCTAAAGGACTAAATTGAATACAACAAAACGAGCAGATATTCAAGCTTAAGCTAAATGGAAGGACTGATGGATTCTTAGCCTTGATCTTCAGCTTCTCAAGTTCTTCCTGACTGATGTTTTCATTTGCTGTCCGATACTCATGAAACTCTTTAAAGCCGATCGACTGGAATATGCCATGCTGATAGCCCTGGCTGCAACACACAAATGTGTCAACCTGCATTCCTTATTTTCACTAAATAAGGAAACAGAACTAGAAAGCACTTACAGTTGTGTAACATTCCAAAATGAAACAAATATACTTGCATTATAACTACATTTAAAAACCAGTGGTAGATTTTCTGATGAAAATGTTGGTGGTGTTGCCTGTGCTGCAATGCTAGTGATGTAAGTAGTTTCCAGGGTGTTGCTATGCAGGTGTTCTAAATGGTTGCTACCATGCTGCTATGGTGATATGGACGGTTGCTAGGCGGTTACTTGTTAAAAGAGCCAATTGCCACTACAATTTTCAAGTCCTTCCTTCAAAGCCTGTTTGATTAACAACAATTCACATTATTTGAGGTATCGCATCAAATTTTAATACTTCGATTTGTGTTTGTTGTGCTACAACAGATGTCAAGTGCATTGAGAGTGTCCAGACAGAGAAACCATCACACAAACTCTTCTTACTGGCTGTGATCTCTCTGCAAGTTGTGTCTGGAGAAGTATTAAGTGTTTTGCTTCGATACAGTTAAAGAACAGTATCATACGTAAATTCAAAAGCAGAAATTGTGTGTCTAGCGTTTGAGACAATATTAGTTGGGAAACAGGGTCACTGGGTGCATCAGAACACCAGCCCTGGGGCAAAAACGAGTGGCAATACAACTCAAATAAACCAGAGAGAGACAGATCAAGCAGTCACAGGAACACAGACAGTGCAGACAGGGCAAGGGAGGGGGTGTTGACAGGAAAGAGAGAGAGAGAGAGAGGAAAGGAGAGACAGGCAGAGTCTGACCTTGCTGCCTTGCGACTGCTCCCAGTGTAACTGAGAGCATGGGCGGAAGGGCGGCAGATGCAGACAAAAAGAGGATAGACACGGAAGAGCAGAATGATGTGAGGAGAAGGGAGAAAAGCGTGTTTGTGGAGGACGTGGGGTGCAGTCGGTGGGACGGAGAGCTGGGCAGTCGGCAACCAGCTCATCAATCACCAGAAGCCACACCCCAGAGCGGCCCAGCCCCAGACACTGCTGTGTCATCAACATCCACACAGAGATGCACCGCAGTGCAGCCCATCCGCCGATATCCCTGCACAACAGAGCATGTGACAGCACTAACAATCAATAATGAATCACCCTATCAAGCAAGTATTGTTAGTGCACTGGTAAACACAGGACAGAGTGCAGCAGACACCAAAACAGCATTGTATAATTCACTGTAATCTAAATTTAGATTCACGCATGATTTGCTGTGCCATATAGCTAATGTCTGATTCTCCGCAGCTGCCAAACCCAATGACTAAATGTTGCATGGAATCAAATATACATAGTGTTTAAGTAGGCTGTCTGGATACATTACGCTGTGATGCATTACTCTTATAATGAACAATAAACATTGCAATATTACCATGTATTCTATATGTTGTTTTTATTTTCATTGTAAAGCTGCTGTGAAACAATGTAACATTGTAAAAAGCCATATATAAATAAATTGAACAGAAACTGAACGTTGATGGGGACTGCAAGCCTGTGTGAAACTGTGAAAAACACAGCACAATCGATTTCAAGTACATTCAGAGGAATACACAGGCAGATGAAGCTTAATGTTCTCCAATATTAATTCAAACATAACTACATCATTCAACAGGCTATTCATTCAACTGTCATCCACGTCAGTTATTGAAGATGTTTCAGGATTTCAAAATCCTGAATTCATTACATTTAGGATTCATCATACTTCATTACATTTAGCCGGGCTCACACTGTGTGATTTTTAATAATCATTTGCGATTGGTCACACTATACAAACATCAACCTTATGTCACACTGTAGGACCTCAGTTGTCAAATGTCAGACTGTACGACAGGAAAGACACGACAAAAATGGACATATACGCATGAAGGTTTGCTCAGAGTTTTACGTCATCAACAAGTGTTCTCTCGCTAAAATGGTAGCTAGCAAACTAAAACTAGCGTTAGTTTTGTTAACTACATGCCTTTCTTGTGATACTGTCTACCTGACTCATTTCAACATTTTCACTGTGGTGGTTTGAAGTTGTCGCGCTAATTGCGTCATCAGGTTCGGCACTCCTATTGGTTCTTGGTTTGACGGTTACCGTAGGAGATGTCACACTGCAGGAAAGTGTCTGAAATCTTCTGACACTGCCAAAACTTATTCAAAACTGATTGCAATGGCCATAAATCGCCTGCCGCTGACCATGTCAAACTAGCAACCGAAGACAACAGATTTTAGCCTAGGATTTAGAGAATCATTTTGGATTTCCAAAAATTACACAGTGTGAGCCAGGCTTTAGAGATAGATCATCCAAAACTAATTGTGGTGCAGCTGTTTGTGGTTTAAAGAACTGAAGGCTGCCTCCCTCATTTAACCTTCAAAGGAGTCAGACCTGCTGAAATCTTCACAAACCCTCATCACCACTACATCTATAAAGAACAAGGCAATGAACCTGCTGGAACACGTAGACTGGAAAGGTTTGAAGCACCAGAACAGGCTCAGCCTGTGAAACTTCACTTTCTTGTATTTTTTCAACAGTTAAAAAAAACAAACAGCTGTGTAACTACTGTGTCAGCCAGCTTGAGTGAATTACATTTCAAAGTTCATTTAAAGGTAACACTGGGTAAGGAATATGAAGACACTTCAACAATTCAACAAGTCATTGTGAAAAATCTGACCCAGTTCCAAATAGAAGTTCCCAAAAACGAACCAGAGTAGTCAAATTCTAATTTAACAATTTGGTGATGCCATTATTCAAAGAAATACATACTACCCATATTTCAAGCAACCTGTCAAGTTAAGGGGGCAATGGCAGTAGTTTATTTATCACTCTGGGTTTGAACCTACACCCTTTGGGTTACCAGCCTAGTTCTTTAAGCATTAAAGTTGATCAACCCCTCTCATTGGATAGTGGTGGTTGTTTGGCACTATTGCTTATGTTTATTATAGGCAGACCTGAACCATAAAAAACAGAATATCAGAGATAAGAGGGGGTGGGAATCTTTCAGTAAGCTACCCTAGCATGGCAAAGCAACATGGTACCCCATCAAACATCTTAGCAACTTCAAAGCGACATCATGCACGTTAAACTGGAATATGGATCTTTACATTTTCTGGATTTTAAAAATGTCCTGTTTCACAGAATTGGGATCCTACCTGCCTTCTTTGATCATCTTCTTATTGAAGCGCTGGTGAAAATCTTTGAGCTCAATCAGCCCAAGGGTTAAAATGTCAACCACACGCTTGTCCAACCTCTCATCCAGAACTGCAGGAGAGAGAACAAAAAGGAAATTAAATACTCAAGAATTTCCAAAAAAATCATACTAAGCTTATGTATGATTGGCGAAATTTTTTTACCATCCATGTTGGCATGCAGCCAAAAGATGCAGGGGTCACGGAACCGTAACGGACCTCCAAGACAATCTCCCCCATCTTGCCCTCGCTGCTCCTCCAAAAGCTGGCTGTGTGGGACTCCACTGGTGAGGTACACCTGCAGACTCCTGTCAATCAAATCAACAAACCATCGAGTAATCAGTTTCACAGCCAAACATTGAACTTACTCAGGGCAGTTCATGTAACTGCATATTTCAAATACATTTAAAGGGGTTGCACCTGACAAATTGTCTCATTTTAACAGATGAATTCGCAGTAACATGCCACATTCCAAAAAGGAACACAGGGTGAAAACAAAAAACAGTTCTCCAGTCAGGTTAAACAGATGGCGCTCACGATTTCGCTTATCTCGTCAGTTGCCCAGATTGCAAGAAGCTAACTGCGTTACCACATATTCCCGCCATTTACTACATTCATTAAAATCATGAAATTATTACATTCATTAAAAATGAAAAGGATTAAAATTGTCCCTCACAGTCTGTAGAAGTGAGAAACATCTATTACTTACAGCTAAATGTTAAATGGTAAAGCATTGCACCTGCAACGGCAACGTCATGGGCTTAATTCCCCGGGGAAACAACTGATAAACAAAATATACCTTAAATACACTGCAGGGCAGGTTGCTTTGGATAAAAGCATAGATGTAAATTTATAGCACAACCTCTTTCTGAATGAATAATTCACTGTGACGTTTGAAACCGTAGCTATTCACTGCTGTAAACACACAGAGATAACACCCATGCAGTAGCACTCAATTAAACAGACATTGGGCTAGTAGCTCAGAAGAGGTGCAAATCAGCCTCTTGATACAGATCAAACACCAACTGCAGCACGTGAAAACACGTTTAGCAGCTGTAGCCATCAGAAGTTCAAGCACACAGGTGGGGAAACAGATGCAGCCCATCAAGAGCTAATTTACACAAACTGAAGTTAAGACCCTCAGAGACCAAACTCCAGGACCAAGACCTGTTGTTCCAATAAACAGGCTGTCCATTGTAATGAATTTACGAAATAAATAAAGGTAAAATTATTGGCACATTATTTTTAAACGCAGATTCTTCCACAGTCTGTTATGCTGAGGATAACTGTTGACCTGTGGTGTTGAGGTAATTAGCACCTTTTGCATGCCAGAATGCTTGAGATCATAGGCCAAAAACTAGATACTTGGTATTATACTGTAGTAGTAACCACCTCGCAATCTTGCGTGCATCATGAGGGTGCAATATGGCTGCCATGTCAGGGTCCACCTCCATTAGCCGTCTGTGAAGTTCAGGGCCACACAGTTTTTAAAGCTCCGCCTCTGAATTAGAAGCCCCTGTATCACTCCCCTGCTGCAGGCCAGAATTTAAACAGAACTCATGTAAATTATTTCTGCCAAAAAAATTCCTGAAAAAAAAACTAGCCCTGTAGAATTATTGGTAAATTCACATTTTACATATTTGTGATATATTTGTGACATATTGTCTAAATCAAACACTTCTGTGTCATCTTGGTCAAACTACATATATGTTTTATTTTTACTTTTTAGATGATGTCATTTCCAAATAAACAAAATGTTTAATTCATATTTACCCCAGATGATGCATGTCCTTCATGTTTCATATTAAGGAATTCAAAGACTCTGAATAAACGAATGCATTTTTTAGACGAGTCAGTGATCCAACATTTATAGTCAATTTCTAATTGATGTATGATCATACATAACATCACATTAGTTTAGACAGCATTACTGTACACCACAGCTATAAAGCTCAAAAGAAACGTATTCTCAGAAACAAAGATAGATGTAGACGGTAATGTAAAGTCATAAAGCTGCTTCTGGTGCCATGAGAGTGCATCTGGTTCTGCTGGGTTATAAAGAACCTAATAACCACCATCAGACGCTGCTTCCCTGGAACAATTACATAACCACTTCAACACAAGGAGTATCACAACTGGCCTCACTCAAGATCAGCACACAAACACTTTAGGTTTTCATGTTATACTGGGACAGTTTTTATACTATTACGTCTATAGAATATCTAAACTGTATATTTTATCACCCTACACTACCCCTAAACCCAACCATCACAGAAAACGTTCTGCTATTTTCGATTTTCAAAAAGATCATTTTGTATGATTTATAAACATGTTTCCTCATGAGGACCAAAAATGTTCCCACAAGATCAAAATTTACTGGTATTACTATACTTGTGAGGGCACGTAGTCCCCGTAACACAGTGATTAACATGATGCCCCTAAACACACACACACACAAACACACACACAAATCACAGAAACTTGCCCAGATCATCCATTTTGTTTTGCATACAAAACCTATTTTTAGAATTTTTTTGTATTGTGACTTATGACAGTTAAATACACTTTCCCCTAAACTCACTACAATATTGGTCTGGATAATAATAATTGGACTAATTTTTATTACTGTAATATATGATTTTCTACTAAATTTCAGTTTAAAAAAAAAAACTGCATGAAGCCCAAAAAATTACCAATATACAAATACATCAATTGAAATGCATTATTATAATGCATTATAATACCGAGCATGTGAAAAAAAATCATCATCATAAAAATCTACTAAAAAAAATATATAATATTTTTTCATTTCATTCTGAGGAAATACAAAATGGAAATGTTTCTGACTTTGGTTACTGGTTTTATGATATTCATCCACACACAGTCTGGCCACATCACTCTGTTCCCTCCAGGGACAGAGATGGAGAAACCAATGAGAGAAAAGAAGCAGGGAGCGCCAGATACAGGCAAAGAGTGACAAGAAGAAAAAGATACAGTGAGGAAGACATGAGGAAAGGGGTGTGGACAAGATCCTGAGACAGAAAGAGATGAAGACACAGAGAAAAAGCAGACAAGCATCTTCAACCTGCATGACAGTCACGTGAACACTGAATGACAAGTTTTAGTGTAGCGCTGCACAATAATAACTTATTTCTCTTGATACTGTAATTGCAACTATTAATGTTGATTAATAGCACATTAAATTATTGATTTGCACACTTGACACGTCTGTGATTGGGTACATTGATTGACAGACAAAAACGCTGTGAAACCAGAATATTTTTACTCAACATGAGTAAAACTACATAGAATGTTGCAATGCAACTTTGCACAAATAATTGTGACAGCCGTAAAGTAAATCTGTTATGTTTCAGATTAATTGTGCAGCCCTATTTCAGTGTGTCTGCTCCGGCAGATATCACCGCGCTTCAGAGTAAGGCTAGCAAGAACACATCACTCGGCACTCATCGTTTTTTATGTGCTTAAGCGTCTGAGGTGAGCGAGTGCACTCATGTCTGGAGGAGTGGTGCTGCAGACACAACGAGAGCCGCCCCACCTCTTCACACACACACAGCATCTCCCTCAGCTATTAATATCCTCCTCATCTCTCGCAAACATCTGCAGCAGGCAGGCGGGGAAATCGAGGACAGCGACGTACTCTCTCTCTCTCTCTCTCTCTGAAGCACGCACTTCCAGTTATGCCCTTAAATTTACAGAACAATCGTCTTGAGGGAGCACAACCCAGCACCCACTTAGAAAATGCCACAGTCGTTCATGTGGTGCGCCGGGAAATGCCAAATTTCACAAAAGTCGAGAAATGAAAAGACTGGGTTTTGCATTCATACGAAGCAGTCACACAAAAGCCATGTCACTTATGTCAGAGAGCCAATGATATTTCAGAAGAGCAATTACCCAGAATATTCATTAGGAAGATTAAGATCTTAAAAGGCAGAGGAACGGTCCATTAATTTCATCTGCACAAAAAAATACACTTAAGAGTTTACTAATAAGTTTATTTAGAGGGGCCTGTCAAATAACCTTGATTGATTCACCAGCACTGTGGAATTATGGGAAGTAGAAATGGGTCAGGTTAACAAGGTCAACTCGAGAGCAAGATAGACTGAGTATTGAGTATTTTTAGCAGCGATGCTTTAAAGGGTATGAATCTGGAGATGCAACTGCTCTGAGGTGCTGTAGCATGCTTGCTAACTGTCTAACACCCCTTTTGACTCATGATTTCCAGTTACATTTTGGGGTTACTAGATATATGATTTTTATTCATAGATTTCTATGCAGGATTTCAATTTGTATTTCGGTTACCAATCAGTGGAATAAATGAATACATATGTCTATGGTTTGAAATGGTTTATAAATGTTGCTAGTAAGACTTTAAACAATAAGAAATATTTTTTTCACCATTTGCACTCACAAAAAACAATATTTAGCTGTTGAAATGTTTAAGAGCACAGAAAAACTACAGTAATTGAATTTACTTAAGAGATTCACATGCCTTTTCCATGACTTAAGATTGTAACCTTTTCCATTACATTTACAGTCACGGAATTTCCGAATTTAAAATTCCCAGATATTTCCAGGTTTCAAATAGCCGTGGGAACCCCGTAAAACCTTTTGCAAGAAGTGCCTCAAAATCAACCCCCCTAAATATGCCTCACTCTTTTCCACTATAACTGCCCGTCCTGTTTTGAACACATCCAATATAAACCCCCTTTAACCCTTTGACGCGTACGATCACACCGGTGTGATCATTCTTGGCTGAGCTCAGTAGCTTATGATCACACCCGTGTTATAAGAACGTTCAGTGGTCACGTGATCACCTGCTAAATTCAAACGGTGTTCAAACCAGGAATTGGCGGTAAACGAGAGAGCGAATCTCTCTTGTTAGAGCATTTAAAACGGTCGTATTAAAAAGATTCACGCCCGGGGGTCTGTCTGAAAATTTAGAACTCACGTGTAAAAGGGTTAAGAACCTGTGTCAGTTAGATACGATTATAAACAGCTTAATTTTTACAAGGCTTCCTTAAGTCTGAATCTTAAATAAGACAACCTACAACGAGTCATCTGTAAAGTTTTAAAGAACTTCCAAAAATACTCCATATTCAGCTCTTTGTATACCTGTGGTGAAACAGCAGCCATAGTCAATCATGGACGCATGGCCATCTAGGGTTCAAATTCCTTGAAATCTGGTTCGCCATGGAAAAAAAGATCTTCCAAGTGACATGACATCAGTGCATCAGGGCTCGCAAAATTTAAAAATCCCTGGTAGCACTCTTTAGATTTTGGTAGCCCAAAATGAATTTAAGTAGCCCAAATTAAAAAATACATTATTTTTAATGTAGAATACTGTAAAGGAGACAAAACAATCAAAAAAATGTTTTAACACAAATAACAATCGTATTTAATAATCAAATTACAATCATCAATACAAATATTTGTTTCTAACTGTACTGAAATTTCTATGAACTTGTTTAAACAATATAGAACATAATTTAGTCTGTGTCAGATTCAGAATCTGAAATATCAACTGAGGTCACAGAAAGGAAAATGCCACTCGATGTTAAGGGCATAGTATCTCCTTCATCAGTTTCTTCTCTGTGCGTAGGCCTCCACCTCAGAACTGAAATACCTGCGTAAATCCATCTCACTTTTTATGTGACGATAGTAATGACTGACAGGGCGAGCGCCGCTGATACACCGTTCACGTGATCGCAAATTTAAAGTAAAAGTTGAAAGCGAGTGCACATTCAAACATGATTTCAATACCCCACATATTGAAAGTGGCTACCTGATGCCCGAAAATTACATACAACATAATTACCCGACCGAATTTGTGAAAGAACGCAAAAGCATCGCAATATATTGTTCCTCCTTATAAGATAGCCCGACGGGCAGGGCGCAAATATATTTTGGTAGCCCGACTGATGCCCATTTTAAAAACTCAGTATTCAGGATGGTCCAGTGAGACAGAAGAGGTCACAAGCACTTTCTTACTGTGTCCTACATATCTACCATCATAGTTCTTGACAAAAAACATCTACTTTCCTTTTGGTATGTGAGGAGATTCATAAGAAATGTATTGATTCTGAATCCACAATTCAGGTTTATTAACAATTGAAATGACATGAGGTCTATTTATTACATGTATTATTTTGCCGTACCCAGTATTTATCTGCCAAATGCATATATTCATGCATTTGGCAGACACTTTTATCCAAAGACTAACAGCGTAACCTTAACATTTGAACAGTCTGTGCATTCCCTGCAAACTAAACCCATGACCCTGGCCTTGGTAGTTTGAGACTAGTTACAAATATGGACCAGTTCTCAATTTCTAAACCTAGTCACGTGGCATTTGTCAATAAATGTCTAGCACAGCGGTTACAAAGTGTCATGATGAGGCCAGTAAAGGCACTTCACAGACGGTCTAAACGATTTCTTCTTCAAGGGCAAGCTTGCCCGGCTAAATTCAGAGCAGCTTACCGTAACTCCTCTGCCCTTGCGTGCCTATTTCGGCAAGTTAGGAAGAAACTCTGCTGAATTATTAAGATCTTTTCTCCTGCGTTCCCTACAGGACATCCCTGCCAGCAAAATCTCAGTGAGGTGAAAAGGGAGCGCACATGAAGAGCGACAGGGGTTTACTCCATTCTCTCTAGAACACAACAATAAACGCTTAAATGTGTGATTAAAACACGCAGTGAGGCTCAACAACTGCCCCGGCACTTGGCAACACACGGCGGCTCTATCTTTTTACTGCACAAGTAAATGCTTGCTTTTCAGAGCCTGCCCTCTTCAATGCAGTATCTTGACTCTGTAAAAACTTGGAATCAGTAACAGCTGTTTTTCAATCTTGAAATAAAACTAAAACACAGTCACAAAGCATTAAGATTATTCTGTCTAATGGAGACTGGAAAAGGAGGAAGAGTTTTTGACTTTCACATAAACGTTCGTTATTGTGGAAGTTTAGAACAGAATGCCACACTTGTACACACTGTAACGTAAACAAAACGTACTGGAAAAGAGCATGGCAGTACCACTGTCTTTTAAAGGCTTTACATTTATTCATTTAGCGGACCCATCTATCCAACGCGAATTACAAATAGGGAACATTATGGTACAAATGAGGTTTTCATTTCAGCAGAGCAAATTACAAATAGTCAAACATTAACAGATTTACCAGTCTCTAACTAATATATGGGTAGTTGACGCATAACAAGACCCACAGACATTTAATAATACAAACAATGCATGCATAAAAAATTAATAAGAGATCGTAAGGTAAAGATACCATTTTGAACACTCATCTGTTATGTACTTGCTGAATTACCAGAAAAGTTACTTATTGGAGCTTTAAAATCATTTTAGGTTAAATAGCACACCAAAGAACAGCTCATCTGTGTTACATCATTATTTTACATCAACTACCCATATCAAAGAACCATGACAGCACCCTCCAAAACCATCATTCCACCAAAAGTATCTTCTGTAGGGCATATCTTTTGCAAACATTAAACCATCACTGAAAGCTCTAAATCACTACCACAAAGATCTCAACTAAAAGAAATTTTTTTGCCAGCCAAGAATTTGTGACCCTTCAAACATCTCTCGGAAGCACTTCTTTATTGCTCCACCACCAGACACACATCCGCCCAGTGACAGCGCCCTGAGGTTTTTTAAACACTCATCTCATGATGCTTTCAAGCTCCTGTTACATGAACAGGGATCAATACAGCATGCATGTGGCCTGAGAGATCGGCATACTGGAAGCTCCAAAATTGAACTCTGCAGCGAGGGCACTTCAGGGCAGAGCTGGCTGGGTGGGTGATGTAGCGTGAAATTTTGAGCAGTTAATTGAATGTCAGCATTAATGTTAGTCATTACACATACTAATATATATACATACACACACACACACAGTTGGACAGTTGACGTAAAATACTTTAAGGAGACCGAGATGTTCTTTGTACTTTGGGATGCTGATTAATCTAAAATAATTTTAAAACTCCAATACGTAATTTTGTTTGGGTTAAAAATAAACAAAAAACAGTTAGAAAGTATAAAACAAAGTATCAGCGCAGCCCTAATGAGCAGTAATGGTTTAAGGCGAGACACTAAACCTAAAAACTAAACAAGTGAAACTCAAGTCAGTTGATCTACAATTAGTCAATTAGTCAGCCTTCTTCACAACCCCTAGCTAATACCACAGATAAAAATAAAATCTGTCTGTATGTGTGCAAGCCTTCAGAGTAGTTGTATAGGACCCCATGACCAGCCCTGCAGGATAAAGCTAAACTGACATGAAAGAAAAAAAGAGAGTGAATGTGTGTGGTACAGACAGACAGAAGGTCCTGTGAATGCAGAGCCTGCTCATGTGCCTCTCATTTGGGGCCACGTTTCTTAAGTGCTGCCGGCATTAGCGGGTTTTGTTCCCTGCACCCGTTTGTTACCCCCTTTCATTAAGCTCTGTACCGGCCTCACACTGACACAGAGGCCACCCTGCGCTCCAGGCTTCTAACAGCCCGGTCGGCCCTTCTGTTCAACAGCACTTCCATTCAAGTTCTCAAATGACTCACGTCTTGTCTCCACACCAACTGCTGCACCTCAGTTACTCAAAAAGACAAAGTAGAAACGCGATAAATGAAAACGATGCTATAAAGTAACAAAAGTACAGTTTTTACAATTTATAACTTTACAAAATGTACAAAAATTATGCTTTATGCAAGCTTTATTAGATTACACAGCAAGACATGTTGTTACAATGCTTGTCACTGTTTATTCTCTTATTATCTCTACCTGTTTGGCCTTAATCATTGAACGTAGTAATCATTCTTAACTATATTTAGACTTCCTATGTCTGGTTGACATTGGACTTCTCATGCTTCTCTATGCTCGACAGCCATCTAAGCCCATGCAGCTGTCTGCATGTGTGTGAGCATGTTCTAGAGAGCCAGTGTCTAACTGAAGCTCTGTATTAATGAGGACAACTGCTCCACAGACGGGTGGAGTTAGAGACTAAAACAGGAGTGGAACAACTCAGGACTCCATATTTCACCTCCACATTATCAGATTTTCCAACTGTATAAAGACATGTACAACAAAAGCGTTCGTGTTCTAGTTTAACAGATGAAGCAGAGCATAGAAATGCGCACAAGACCTTCAGGAACAGAGCAGGAGAACAGCCACGACAGCATCCACAAGATTGTGTTCACTGGGCACAGACCAGATGGGGTGGGGACAATTTCTCTTTGTGTGAGAGTGTGTGAACGAGTGTGTGTGTATGAAACGGAGAAAATGAAAGGGGAAGGAACAAGGGAAATGGGGGTGAATTAAAAAGGAGGGGGTGAATCCAGTGACCCACCCTGCGACACTCACACGGGTACCCAGACAATGGCTTTAGTGTTGATCCACACAGTACCTCAGGCCACGCACGAGACAGCTGCTCCCCACTATTCATAAAGGGGGAGGGTCCATCTGAGGACTGAGACTGTAGAAAACAGCGACATTATGATCGACAGCAAGACCACCGCTTGTCAAACACTTAGTGACAGACATTTTTATGACACCTAACTAATCTTAAAGTACACCTGGAGTAAATACCACACTCTATGATAAAGCTATAACTCCTAATGGGAGGTGCTTTGATATGATGGTTGCCAGGGTATTGCCAGATGGTTGCTAAATGGCCCAAGTCGTACAGCCCACGATCAAGTCATTACATCCAGGTTCCTGAGTGTGGCTCAAGGCCCCTCTTAATTTTCACAACATTGACATTCATAATTGCTTAGAGGTTTGTTACAAATAAACATTATTCCAGGGAATAAGCAATATATGAGGAGAAAGGCATTGTGGGAAGACCAAGAGAGTCTATGCAACAAGATCACCTCAGAATGGAGAAAACTATAAACATCTCCAACAATTTCTCCACCTTTGACACACTTTCAACACCCCCAACCGAACAGTCATTCATACTACCTGACTTTCCTGCGTCTTTCCATCCCTTCCTCCTCTCCTCCAGAAGAGGCTCAGTAAATGTAGCCTGTTAAATCATTTATGATGTTGTTTTTTCCACCTGTCATCATCATCATCGTGGAAGCTTTCTGAATCGCACAGCGCTGCACTCAAGACCCCGCCCACATATTAACCCATTTCCACACCTCCTTTCAGTCTTTTTTATGAAAAACAGATCAAGGGGACATAAAATGGAGAGCAGAGTGCCAGAAGAGATGAGCAATGGAGAACGAATGAGACGCATCTATTTCTCGCTTCAGACTGCGCCAGGAGACCAGCTCAGGAGTTTAACTGGATATCGGGCAGATCTCGGTCTCTGGCGAGGACGCTCATATGTGAATACAGACATCACAGCGGGCGTGTGCTCTGCCGCCAGTCCTACACAGCCAGACAGACTGACACAATTGGATTTTCATTCATTCAACTCAAATCCAATTTAGCTGCTGGTGTGTTTGGCAAAGAAGGGAAATGGTTCCTTCCAAAAGCACTTAGCACCTGAGCAAACGCAGACAAACTGACTCGGACCTTTAATGCATAAAAGGCAACAATAATCCACTCCTTGTGCTCATCCTTCTAACCCATCTGTTTTCTTAAGTGAGTTATAATCTGACAATCGTGTAAAATAACAGTTCACACGTCTCAAAATCATTTTGCTTTTTCATTGGACATAAAATAACTAATCTTTACATTGACCTATTAAAAACAGTTGACCACAAGCTGTTATGAACAAAAAACACAATGAAAGCAGCCCATAAAACTTGTGCGCCACATATAAGACATCACATTACAAGTCTCTGTGTGATGAACGGAGCAAAATATAATTTATTACTCACTGTTAACACCCACAGCAGTTCCCAAATCAAACTTACAAATTATTGACCTAAATATTCTTTAAAAAAATCATTTTCTTGTATTTCCTGTTCAGGAGAAAAATAAAAGCCTGAAAATCTTAAAATTAAAATCAAAGGTTTCGTTAACATACAAGCAGATTATACAAAATAATGATTGGCTAGCTTTACATGCAGGTTCTCCTGCAGGTTTGCATGCAGTTTTCAGACAGCAGGTTCTGTCTGCTTTGAGGCCTGATCCGTTAATCCACTACACACAGAGAGGTGAGTGTGAACTAGCGCTCAAACAGGTGCACAGATTATCAAAGAGTGCTGAGAAAATAAGCAGAAATCAGAGAGAAACCTACGTCCTTTAAAGGCACGTCATATGTCATGCTTGAGTGGAAGAGATGCAGCAAATGTGTTGAGTCCAATTGGATTCTGGGTCTTCACACAAGTCCTTAACTTCAAAATAAAGTTCTGGTAATTGCCTATGAGGTACAGTGAACTTGCTCTGATCTGAGATTCTGTGATGGAATTGGTCCCAACACAGCCTTTACATCCGAAGCTCACACCTGTGATTGCTGGATAACAGGCTGCATGCTGTGAAGCTACTTGCTCAACAATCCAAAGCACCTTCGATACACAAACTAGAATACAGTGTACAGCAAATGTCACAAATGCTAGCTGACAAAGCATAAACCTGCACACATGTAAAGATGCATTTGATGCATATCTATCTATATTTATAAAGATATATTTTTTTAAACATTAAAATAATAGCATTATTAACAATAACTCATCAAAATAATGGAACAACACAAATGGAACTATGGGAATTATGTCCAAAATAAATTACATCCAAAATAAATCTAATTACATTTTATGATATTCAAATTAGAACATCTGCTCCTGGCTTTTTTTTTTACATTTAAAGATGCTTTAAGATTTTTAAATGGCATTTAAACTGTATTAAATTGCATTAGGAATACCCTAATAATGAATTATAGATGTAGGTTACATAGAGTGTGTGACCCAAGAGATATTTTACATATAATTTAAAACTCACGCTTGTCCAATTTATTTACTGGTGATATCAAGTGCTGTAAACATTTAAATGAACCTCAAAATTCCATATAAACCCACTGGGTCCAGTTTATATTTAAAACTTCCAAGCAGCCACAGGATTGGCTGAACAGTGTTCTTAAAGATGCCCAACATTCTATGTAGTTTGGTTTGTACCAAACCACATTTAATATCTAAATTCACACTCAAAAAGCACCTGTGTTTCTATGCCAAATTTCTCTTCAAATACTTCCTATCTTATCAATTTGCAATCATCACCATGAAGGTGAGTCAATCACCAACATCACAAACTACATATTAAGCTACAATAACATGGCAAAAACACTTGCACGTTTGAGACACATTGTACTTAATTTGTTTCTTCAGCTTAGTGCAGAGGGAATCCCTGGTCATCACTATGGCTTCAGAAAGACCAGAAAACCTTTAACCCTTTTGAAGGATCACTGGTTTATGCGTCTCAAAAGCTGAAGACAACCTGTCTGAGAAGGCTCCAGTAAAGACACCTGCACACAGCCTGGACCACAATTACAGCTCCAAGTCTGCTGGCCCTACTCTGCCCTCACACTGGATAAAAGCCAAAAGGGTATGGAGCTAGAGGACCGCTACATTACAAATGCAGCTGTAATTCCAGAGTTTTCTAATCAAGAAATGTCTCGTACTGTGGTGGATTCATTTCTAAAGACGTCCTCTGGCAAACCCCGTTGCTACAGCCTTAAGCTAGGTCGCTGTATAAAACAGCGCTTATGGGAAACTCTGAACTGCCCTGTGATGATTGAGGAAGAGCAGCCTGATGGACTCATCCACGTTAGCAAGATCTTCTCCAAAAGGAGATCTGTCCCTCATATAGAAGTGGATGTTAGTGATGATCCCCTCCCATGCCCACCCAAAAAGAAGAAGCTTTAACTTCACACAACCATGGACAGCATGCACTTATGATATTGTATATACTTCTTTTGAATAAATGTTTATTGATTGCAGCCTATTGCTATGAATCTCATTTTTATTTAAATGTTTAATAATAACTTTTTAATACAAATTAATTCTCAAAAATGCCACAACTTTTAAAATTTTCAGGGCATAAAATATACATTTTACCTATTACTACCACTTCTGCCCTCAACATTTGCCCTTAAAATTTAAAAATAAATATGCCCGCAAAAGTAAAGTTTGTGTAAAAGACTACTTAAAAGTGGGTAGTTAAAAGTGGCTATACTTATTTACAGGCTCCCATATTTGTTTAGCACTCTGGTCTAGCAACTGATTTTTTCTGAATAATAAGGTCACTGCCACATGAAGACCTACTGAGTGCTCCATGTTAATAGCTGGCATTCAGATTAAATGGGCTACATTCATTTAGCACTTCACCGTAACTCGAAAGCTACAGGCTGGGTGTTGTTATTGGCTTTTCTGGGGTGTCTTGGATAACCAGGTAGCATGTTACTCTTAAACTCTTTGCATTGCTTTTACGTTGATCAAAAGCTGACACCAGCAAAGAGTAGTAAGACTTGGGTCTGCATCAGTGCATAACACATGCATAACTGTATCAATAACCATTTGGTTAAGGTCTCCCACACCTTCACTGTTGTGAAGACCTAACTGAAAACATTGTAGGGATTCTGAAGACCTTTTTGTGAAAGGTGAGGTACTAAAAATCCATCTGCCTTTTCTCTTTCTCTTACAGTGGTTACAACGTTGATGACAAGCCCAAGTTTCCATGATCAGTTTGTTGACCCAAGGTCCATTGAACACTAACCTTTTGTGTCACTGCTTGTTCCAATAGC
This sequence comes from Botia almorhae, assembly GCA_036877575.1. Classification (NCBI taxonomy): domain Eukaryota; kingdom Metazoa; phylum Chordata; class Actinopteri; order Cypriniformes; family Botiidae; genus Botia; species Botia almorhae. The sequence goes on from JAZGTJ010004851.1 coordinate 17,395, forward strand.
AAGAATCTGGGTATGCGTGGATCAAACTTTAACAACCCATTATTTAAACCCAACCTGACTGCATTCACAATCAAGTCACTCTCTCTGCTTATACCTATTCTACCCCTCTGTACAGTACTGCAATTCAAAATGTAAATAGTGTCCTGTGTAAGCCGCATGGCTGCTGAATACCAGAGACGTTCAATGAAAGCTACTAAGCACAATGGCCATGTAAAGACCGATTCAGCATGATAATAGGGGCTTGCCAAAGCCTGCCTGCAACAGCGAGCAGAACTAAATCCCTAGTACAAATGATACTCACCCTCGCACAAACAGCCATTTTCAATCCGTGAACAAATGCAATACTTATCAATATACTCTACACATATAATACATACATACATTTAGCCCAGTTCACTTGACACCCACACGCTCTCTTAGGAAAAACCCATTAGACTAGCAAAGACTAAAATTAGTTTCGTTTTTTGAAAGGAAGTGTTAGAAATAGGTCAAAATCCATACAGTAGTTTTTTTATGGATTTTTTTCCGGAGGCGATGTGACTGTTATATTGTAGACAGTGCAGCAGTGTCTACAGCTGCATTTGAATTCACTGATTTCTGCTCGTATGTGCATTCACTTCTGAATGATGAATGAGCAATCGAGTGAGTCTCTATATAGTGTATACTTGCAGCTCAGAGTGTGATCAGTGAATGTGACTGCAATGTGGTACATTAATAAAACTCAATGCACTTCAGTTTTGTAACAATTAACCATCAGGTGACAGTCATGCTATTCTTAATGAGTAATAAAATTATGGGATGCAATTTTAGAGCTAGGGTTAAAGGTAAGCTTAAATTCCAAACAATAGTAATAATGATTCTTCTTTAAGCAAACCGCACTCATTAGGGAGTTACAGAATATCAAAAGGTTAAACACCAACAACTGCTGGTAAAATTTAGGGCAAGTTAATAAACTTAGAATAATTTTAAATTATACACGTCTAAGTCTTTATTTATGAAGAAACTATGATTAACTATAGTGTCTTGCCACAACTTTAGACACTATACACACATCTGAATGACAGATCTGAACAGCAGATTTTCACATCCTAAATGAGGCTTTAATGTATGATTTAACTGACACAAATTCAGGGGCAGAAAAGTTGCTTTCTACAGAGAATAATAAACAAGCCTACATGCAAATGAGGTATCAAATCTTCACTAAGCCCACCCTCTGTGTTCCCAGGCTTTTTTTCCAAGGGCTGTGAGAGCACAAAAGGTCCAGCCATGCCTAGTTCCTCTATTATTACATTATATTGCAAGTTGTTTAATAAAAATAGTGTTTTTAATCTTAAGTTTTTTTAAGGCTTATACTTAAATTGTAATGATTATTGTGACTGCTGTGTATACCTAATGATATAATGTGTTTTAATGATAAAGATATATAAATATAGAAAAAATATTATAATAAAGATATTACTGATATTAAAGACTGACAATAACTTAAAATAGATTATTTCATTAGATTCTAGATTTCAACAATTAAGCTACAATGACATATTTAACAAGTAATATAACCACTATTCCAAGTGAAGCTGTTTTTTAAATTAGCAATTTTTTTTATTAAATTGTATTTTTAAATTGTGACAAAATCTGTGCCACATAAACTGTAACTGACTGTCTTTAAACTCTGAATGCCGCCACTGATGTCATCTGACGTCATTGCCATTATTAATTGGCTGATGTTCAGTCGCTGAATCTCCCAATATAAATTTAATGTCTGGTGCACTAAAGCTATTGCAATTATAACTGTGGTGTCATACCACTTTTATGACTATAGCAGCTGTTCTTCATGTTCCCAGGGCTCGCAAAATCGCTAGCCTGACGTTTCCGTGGCTATTGTGTCATCCAGTCGGGCTACCAAAATGTATTTGTGCCTTATAAAGGAGGAAAAATATGTGGTCGGGTAATTATGTTGTATGTAATTTTCGGGCATCCACTATCAATATGTGAGGTATTAAAATCGCATTTGTATGCGCGCTCGCTTTCAATTCGCGAACTTTCAATTCGCGATCGTGCTGTGAACTGTGTATCTGTGATGCTCGTCCTGCCAGTCATTACTTTCCTCACATAGGACAAGTGAAATCTCCCGCAGCAAGATTAAACGTGATAGAGCGCGCATGCGCAGTGGAGAGAAAATCGCTGATACATGTGTAAAAATAAGATGCGTGTTTTTGATTGTTTTGTCTCCTTTACAGTATTCTACATTAAAAATAAAGTCTTTTTTATTTGGGCTACTTAAATACATTTTGGCCTACCAAAATTGAAGAGTGCCTGCCCGAAGGGCTACCAGGGATTTTGAAATTATTCCAGCTTTGTGTTCCATAAGAATGTCTAAGTACCTTGTAAATTTAAACTTGTAATGCATTTCTAATATTATTTTGTGTAAAAATATTTAACAGTCTGATCAAATAAGTAGTTTAAAACATCTTTTTACTTCTGCACACTGAACAATCTGACAAACGTAGTTGGTCATCCAGGTACCAGGCATATATGCAAGCAAAACGTTACACAGTAAACATACTATATACTGCAAAAAGAGCAGCAGAACGTGTATTTTAGACAGAGCCAATGTTTTATTCTCCATGCATAGGGTAAAAAAAACATGGTCAAACAATGGGACTGCCACCAGAGGGTGGACGGTCATTTTGAAAGGCTCATAAACACAGCTTTAACATCAGCTAAAGCATTCAGAAATATTAAATGTGGAAAAATGTATGATCAATTTTATCATTTCAACACGCTTTCGGTGCTTATGCAAATGAGGTCAAGTGCTTTAATTTGGTCCATCTTGTGCAAGTACTTTACAAACACTTACTCACAAGGGATGCAAGAGCAGATCATCTAGATAGAATTAATAAAACAAACCCATCAAACTGTTCAGGCCAGAAAACTTAAACTAAAATCAGTAACTCGTACAACGTGCTTTACGACGTCGAGTGGTGATGACAGAAACCAGTGGGCAGGACTTTTTTTGGCTTTATGACAAATTTACAAATCAGATCGCTTGGAAGGTTTTGTCAAATATGGCGACCAGTGAAGAGCCCGATAGAAATAAGTAAAATTAAAGTAAAGTAAGTGAAAGCAAAAAAATATATAACACATGCTCAACGTATACGATGTTTTGGCCTAAATACGATGCTTTTATCACGAAGGACTGGAGTGCGATGTCTTTTGATAATGTCTGGCCTACATGCATAATGCGACATAAAACGGATTGCATTTAATTCAAAACAGAAATTAAAGCTTTTGACAACTTTCATTATGAAACAGTGACGATTTTCACGCTATTCTGCAACTCATCTACATCAAAAACGATCTATCATTTGTCAGTAGCAATGTCATTTCACGTGCTTCCCACACTGACAGCAATATCACAACAAAATGGTCAACTCACCTGCATGGAATCGGCGCTTATAATTTCCCCCTGAAGCCTATTGCCAATCTTGATAGCCAGTTTAGACTTGCCCGTTCCAGTGGCCCCTAAAATTACCACCAAAGATGGGGTGATGCCTTTTCTAAGCGCATGCTGCATACTCGAAGTGGTGGCCGCCATGACAGCAACCTCTCAGCATGCTAGACGCATCTACGCATGCGCGTTCACTGACTTAGCCTTAGAGGCAGGATCTGTATCCAAGCAACTAAAATGTTTCTATGGAAACGAAATTTGAAGTCGATTTTAGCAGGTAAAGAAGTCAAGGCGTTTTATTTACAGACTTGACACAAGTTTATACAAAAAAACAAAAAGCACTTAAAACTGATGTGTGCATCATGCGATGTGCAGTGGAAAAGGCACTAAATGCAGAATTTATTTCATTTTTCATCACGTTCTCGAGTAACCCCTTAGCTTCAAAAACACTATACTAATTACTTGTAACATCGTGACGTATCTTGTGTTTCTTTTGGCTTGATTGTAGCGCTGATAGCTTTGGGTTTAGTTGATCAGGTATGTGATGATGTGGCAATAGCATAGTTTTAATCGTTTAATTTTTTTAGCTTTCAAAACACTCTTAGTGTTGACCTTAGCAGGTTCACTTGCACACCTTCCGGAAGACACGGGTATGAATAGCTTTCCTCCGTCTCCATGGCAACTGAGCGTTCTGCGCCAAGGAGAAGAAAGATGATCGTTGCCATGGCAAAGAAGACCCCTACGACAAAAGCGGCTCGCCCTAATGAAACTATTAAGTCGAGTTCACACACACTCATATAGTTCTTGATGGGGAAAAATACTTCTCGTGCCTTAGTAAAAATATTTATCTATCTGTTGTAACCAATAGCAATACCGTTTTAAACCTAATAGAAAAATACAAAAATGGGACAACACCAGTTACAACTTAATGGCCAAGTACAAAGTTTCAGGAGTGGCAACTGCGTTTAAATGCTGGAGTGAATCCCTTAAATTATAGTTCTGTGTGTGCACAGAATAGAATTCACTACTGCAATTGTGATGATTGACACAGTGGTAACCATAGCAACATTTTGACATCTTGCAGTTGTGAATAGAAATGTGAATTCCAATATACCAATTGGATATTTGCTATTTTTGACTAAGTTAAACTAACGGCCGTGTTAGTGTTCATGTTGTGTTGCCATGTTTACTTTGGGCTAGTTGTTAGGTTTCACTCATAAGAGCTAACCACTTCATGGAGTTACTAAAGTGAGCAGTTGCGGATAGCGATGTTTATTCCCAATTTAAAACTTGTGAATTTGTTAAGGTTTTTTTTGGAGCTGGAGAGCGATGAAACACAATATCAATATGATTTCAATTGAATTTATTTTTAAATTCGAGTTTATGTATATAGGCATATGAGGTACAGAACACAAAGTGCTTAGACAATGCTGCGGTCATTTTTCTCCCAGTATGACACCTGACAACAAGAGACATAGTGAAAAAAAAATACAAAACTAAGTTACTGGTGGCATATGCACACTGGTGTCAACTTCTGACTGTATTTATAAAAAAAGTAACTTCTTATGCAAAACACACACTAAGAAGTCACCACCATCTATCAGTGCTGACCACTGTAAATTTATTCTTCAATACAATTGCGTTTTTGGACAAATAACAGTGTGCATAAACTTTACATATTGACAGTTAGGAAGAGGGCATATGCCAACAGTATAACTTTTTAACACATTTAAATATAAATCAAACAATGATGCAATGAATTCTGTATGAAAATATAATCAGTACAAAACTTTTTGAGCCTTTTTTTGCCACAATAGAGATCATTGAGCCAAAGAAAAGTCAGAACATAGGGAATAGGCACTGAAAACAGCATAACAAAGTGGCTAGTGTTGAAAATGAAATGTTGATAGTGTTTAATTTAAATTTTTGAATTTTTTTTTTTACTTTTCTTAACAAAAATAGAAACTTTGAGATACTCTTAGGAAAGGCAGGTGGGTCAACCAAGTTTTAGGACAAATGACAGAAAAATAGAAAATAAAGTCTATTAACAGTGTTGATTTTCATACTCAAACACAAAGTATGTATTTTTACACAATGAACTGTACATCACTACTTTTATATACATATGTCCAAAGAATATGCCACAGTTTATACACACCACAAGGCTGTGCTGGACACGGTCCTGAATGTTTATAGGAATAACATACGTTCACTGAAGGAAAAGAAGCATGGAACACGTAATGTAAAAAAAACAACAGTGATGCAACTTGCCTGTTAAACTTACACCATAATCAAGTGGTAATGAGGGCACATAGCTCCCCTTTAGAGTTAATTTAAGTAACAACGCGCTATTAACGGAGAAGATAGATTCATCAAAACACTCTTAAATATATTTAACCTGATATATTCTGCCGCAAATACCTTAACAGTTTATGAGATCAATTATACATGCATATAAATTGCTACATTTCAAATAATGCCTAATTAGCATGCCAAGTCAATGAAATAATATATCACCACCTACATACTTTTGTGAGGGAATTTAAGAGAACATTCAAATCATCTTTAGGTCTTTAAACCTCAAAACAAAAAGGTTGGAAAATCTTTGGAGAAATGTTTGAAGCTCAGTGGGATCCACTTGAGAACACCGGTACCACATTTTTTTACACATATCCAATTCTTAAAGTACATCTCGCCCCAGCTACAAAGACAAATGTGCAAAGAACATAAACAGAAGAACTAAACTCAAAATATACAGTCCCTTCCATTAAATATTTCCATATTTGGACAAAACGCACAGCTACACTCAGTTCCCATTGAAAACGTGACTGAACCGGCTGTACGAGTTCGAGCGTGAGATTTTATGCACGTTTCAGTTCAGCGAGTCTCCGAAGTAACTGCTGTTGCCTGCTTTTCAACTGCTTCTTCTCCTGGGCCTTCTGTTTGTCACTGGTGTGCAGCATATGCAGGTATTCTGTGGCCTTGGTCAAAATCACAACTTTGGGCGTCTTCGGACAGTCAATCAGTCCTGGGATCTCATCCCGAAGGGCCAGAAAGCGGGAACGCAGGTCATTACGCCTTTTTCTCTCCAAGAAATTGTGTGTCTTGCGCTTATCTGTGTCTTCACAGTCTGAACTTTGAGGACTGGATGGTTGGGACTTGATGTGGTAGGATGTGTGGGTGGGAGAGGCAGTCTGACATGGGGCGGGAACCGACGGGGAGGGTAACTGGCTTTTGCTTTCCAGGGTTTGGGGTGTGGAACTGAGTTTTGGCTGCAAGATCTCCTGCCTGATTTTTTTGCGAGGGGGCTCCTCCTCCTCAGGGTAACTGTCTGGTGAGCGGGCGGCATAGTTGTGTTGTTGCTGGTGGATGGAGATGTGAAAACGCTTCATGCAGGGGTCGTAGGGGTCTGCACGAACTGTGATGGTGACAGGCTTGCGGGTGTTTACCAAGCGTGACTTGTTCTGTTTGTGTTCCACTGTCACTACGTCAATCTCTTCATCTGAAAGAACAACAGAAGGATATGAGAAACATCAGTTCTGCATGCGTCACACTGTTTACATCTGTATTGCATCAATTGTGAACAGGATATTTACTACACAGCATCTTCTTTTACAGGCTTTCACCAAAATGTAATAAGCTTTCCACTCAACCACTATAGCCAGTTATTCATACTAAATTCAGAATAAGATCTTAATAGATGTGCCCCAAAACTACAAGATTGATGTTAATATTCTGTGTACCCTGCTCTTAGCAAGAGCAATGTAGGCGAGAATATTATACGAGGCTTATATGAGTCTATATTGTATGAGTCTGTATGAATCTGAACTTTGAGTCACCCCTAATGCTCTCATAAGAAAAGCATTTGTTCTAAATAGGCCTTCATAATCACAAACTCTGGCCAACAATATAGAAAATGTGTATAAAGCGTTTAAACTTCATGTAAAACCTTTTATCAGGTTTAAATTAAATGCCAAAGCATCTATTAATATTAATAAAGAGAAGAAGCAAAGCAAAATAAAACTTAAATTGTTACGCCATAGCAGATTTAACTGATTGTTCACTCATGAACAACTGAGTGGTCATGCATACTTTACAATTCAAGCACAGTCATCATTGGTTTCTGCTGTTGATCAGGCGCTAGGCAGCACAAGTAAAACAATTTCCCCTTTTGTTACACTTGGGGAATGTGGAACCTAATCACTGCAACAAGTCCACACTATCATACATTCCACACATATCAAGTAGTTATTAACATAACATGCCAACCTCAATTCCAAGGCATTAGACTTTTTCCTATTCAAATATGTCTGGTTTTGGCTTAATTCTACTTAAACGTAATAGTACACAAATGAATGGTGTTTTGTGCAAAAATAATATGACAACAACTGCAGAACCTGATCGCTGAGATAAATAAATTTCCGGAACAAACGAGGGAGTGGTGAAAAAGCACCAGTAACATTAGGCTAAAGAGTCACTCAGTTTTAGTGCCCTGTTGTACATGTTGACAAGTCAAGTCAAGGGTTATGCTTACCAGACGAGTCGGTACGATATTCTGACCCGGACGACACTTGTTTTTTGCAGCTGCTGCTAAGAGGGAAGGTAAGAACAGCTGCTGGATCCACACAATCTGTCGCCAAGCTGTTGAGACCTGGCGCGTCCACAGGGACGCACTGCGCTTTGCTGGCGAGTTTCGGCTGCGCCGAGCAAGATAGACGCTCATTGACAACTTTCTCCAGCTGCTGACTAGCGGAGAAACTGCTCCACATACAGTCTTGTATAATGATGGAGCTTAAATTTTCGAAAGTCTCCTCTGGATTTAGTTTGCACTGTCCCTCCTGCTCGTCGTCCTGTCCCAGAAATTGGGACACCCACTCCAGTCTTTCCCCTGGAGATGGGCCGGTACCTTCCAGTATCCGAACAGGAGACATGGGCGGGGTTGGCACCAGCTCGAATTTCTTCCAAATATCCTCACTCGGTGCGGTCGATTTGAAAAAGTCCTCATCTAAGTTGTGGTCATCATAGAAATAGTGTTGATATTGGTCGTATTCTTCCATCTCCCACTTCTTATTTCGCGATGCGTTTGAACTGATTCCTGGCATTTGTATCTTTTTCAGAGGCAATATCGAAGCTCAAGATCTGAAAAAATAAGCATTGTTCGCAATTTAAAATTAATCGCCGAGCAGTTCTTCATCTACGACAGGAAATGCATGCACTTTTATTTTTATACAAGTTTTAAATGACAGTAAATTACAGTCGGAATCTTGATTGACCAAACTAATGGGGAAAGATGTCTTGAGATTATATCGCAGCAATTAGCAAGCATTGCGTTTGATCCGATATTTTAAGATGTTTAATTAGGTCAGCAAAATTAACCCATAACATATAAGTCAATGCTGTAACATTGCGTCTGTATGTAGTTCCACTTTTATGGCACAAAACTTGAAGTTTCGCAACTCATTACATAACACTACGGTGTAACGCATCACGTTAGCTGATGTATACACTACCATCTACACCAGTCCTTCAGAGTCTGCAAAATGTTTTTCCAGAAACAGATAAATTGTATGAAACACTTACCGTAACGAAGTGCCAAGAGTCGGTATGTTTTTAAAAACGCGCAAATAAAGGCTTGCAGTTCACTGGTAAGCTCCAGCAACAGAAATTAGTCCCCCACTTTAGTATTTACAACGAAAGCTTTCATGTCAACAAGTTAATAAACCGTCAGCAGTTGTTGCTGAATAATCCTGTCGATTTTCCAAGTGTGATTTGTTTAATCCAGCGGTTGTTTTTAAGGATGTTTGTTGATTTGCACTCCGGTTCTTCATGAGAACTTCGTTTACCTCTGCGCTTTTTTTTAGCGTCTCTGTTATCCGCTTTCAGGACGCAGCTTGCGCGCACTATGGACACCTGGAACGAGTGCCGCACTATATTACCAGCCAAAGTAGTGGGTTGATTTGCATATAAGGCGGGTAGTAGACAGTTAGCCACGCCCATCACTTAAAGTGCCAGTGTCTGCTTTAGAGGCGCAAGTCTGGTTTAAGCATTTAGCGGATTGAACTGTGATGAAACATCTTTTATTATTTTCATTTCACCCCTAAATAGTATCTTTTCACTTATTTAACAGTTTTTAAAAGGTTTATTTTAATAATAAACGTCTTGGTCAAAATATATGATTCCATGAATGATCGTTATCAGCAAAAATATGTAAGTTTTATCAATATATAGAGATAAACAGGTGTTTAGAGTGATGCAGTGTTTGTATTATTATTATCGCTATTTAGTGTTTTGGGAGATAATTCAGTCTAAAAGACACTGTAACCCCATAGTTTTTAGCTCTGTTGGGCCTATTTGCAGTAATGTGCATCTGATTATTTTAATCTATGAATTTGCATAGATTAAATGATTTTGCATCAGAAACATCTGCCAGCATGATTGTGCTCTGTTTATGTCTTTATGTCTGCTCTATTTATGTACTTTATCTCATTGACCACTTTGTACGCTGTTGTATTAAAAATGTGAATGAAAGAGTAAGTAATACTCATCATAAAAATCTCATCTGTGATAATGTAGCTCAAGATGATAATTAGTGCCAGACAGTTTAATGAATTGCTGGCACGGCTCAGCCTGACTGATAGTGCTGTTTTTTTATGGCTTTATGCTTGCAACCATGTGTCCACCAGTGTCCCATATGGCAAATCTGTGCATTAGGAAGCAAATAATTGCAGTATAGTCTCTCTCAATCTCAGTCAAGTGTCTATTCTCTCTTTTCTTTACATGATAGTTTAAGACCTTGACCATATGCAGAACAAAGCCACTTCCCACAGCTATTGACAAATCTCCCTGGAGAGATGTTTCTTTCTCTACTTGGCTTTATGGCCTTTTTCTAAATTTGCTTTGCTTTATTGACCTGTGCTTTTTGCACCATTGTCATTTGCGAGGGTTTGTGGAAGGCAGGTCAATGACACAAGACTGGTTAAACTGGTTTATTTTTACAATTGTACAAAAACAATTGTATTGATTGATCCTTCCCATCTCAGGTATTCTTAAAAATCTACTTTGTTTCCTTACCGAGCTGCCTTCCTCACTGATGTGACCTTATTATTTGGAAGAAACTCTCTAGGAGAGTGTATATTTTAAGAGTGCAAAGCTGAAGCACTTAAAGGTAAACTGCAAATCTGTGAACTGGTCATGTGGGCCCTAATTTTTTTTATGCACCATAAAAGGATCAACTGCATGACATGAAGCTGGTGCGTGTGTGAGTTAGTGCTTGTGTGTGTTTGCATGTATGTGTGCATTTGTTGGTGTGAATGAGAGGCAGAGGTTCTTGTACATTAGCATGCTGTTATCATATACAAGAGGTGCTAATTAAGAGATCTTCTCTTAAAGCTGTGCACTAATATCCAGTGGAGAAAACAGTGGAGAAAGAAAGACCTTTGAAGATTACAAATGCTCATGCTAAGCGTTAGGGATCAGAACAAACCCATAGGTGTGCTAATACTTTTCTCAGCAATCAGACTTACAATTTTCCACATAATATCCCATAGACATACACTGAAACAGAGACCCAAGCTGTAACTAGGGATCAGAATGTCATAGAGATTTCATCTGAAACATTCATTTTTGACTATAAATTCATAGATTAACATTCCTTAATATCTGCTGATTTTGCAGTCTGATATAAAACCCATTCTGCTTTCAACCGTCTCTCTTGTGTTTAGAATTGATGAGCAGAATTTTCGTTATCAACAGATGTCTTTTGTGAGACTGGTTCCTGTGGCAGTTGCCATGACAACTGTTTTGTTATGTTTTATCAGGTTCCGAATCCTTGAGAGAACGACTTGTCATAAAAACTGAACTAAGATGTCAACGTACAAATGGTGCTGCGAAGACAAAAAATCAGGAGAAATCTGCTTGGGTTGCCAAAAGATAAAGATTTAATCTGTAATTAAATTCTTCATGATATAAAGATACACCGAATTGTAATCTTATGATAACCTGTTTTAGCTAATCCTCCAAATTCACGCTGCTTACTGAGGTGTATCTATCAAAGGCTCGTATCACAAACTCCCAGGGGCTTGACCCTTGAGTGAATAGGTTGACTGAGCAGGGTCAATACCACCTGATGCCTTTTTAATCAGATGAGGGAGCGCAGAGATTTGTCCCTAAATATGTAAGAAAAGGTCAAAGTCAGGGCTGGGGTCTGTCATTGTGATCTATTATCATCTTGCTTGCTTTTCCCCTTCCAAAAATCCTCTGATTAAATCTGAACTAGCAGCAACAGACTAACAGACAGGTCAGCAAAAACTACACATCTATTGCTAATACAAAGGCAAAGGTATAGGACTGTGTGTAACGTGTATTTTATTTTCAAATCAAATCAAATCAGAACTGCAAGACGTTGTGGGAGACCTACACAAATTTAATAATTTCTGCATTAATGCAAAATGTATGCATTTAAGGTTCATTCATTATTTATTACTAAGATAAATCATTTTTTACATATTT
>JAZGTJ010004852.1:0-29349 GCA_036877575.1 Botia almorhae
TGCTTGCACAACTAGACTAAGTGAGCAGAGAAATATAAAAGACAGTAAATAAAAGGAAGTGGTGCATTTAACATTATCCTTAATGTTATTATGGTGTTGTGTGGTGTGCAATGGGGACATCNGATGGCCTCCGTTTTTCAGCTCCATCATCTGGAATGGTTATGAACAGGAGGATGGCACGTGATGATTCTCCTGGCGCCGGCATAAACTCTAGTTACCTCGGGATGAGTATATGTATATACACTCTCTGCTGAACATCAACGGCTCCTCTGTGGAGATTGTCAAGATTGAGGTTCACCTGGCGGAGAACCTCACCTGGTCACCCAGCAGTGCTTATACTTTCTGAGAAGACTGAGGAAAGCACATCTTCCACCCCCCATCCTCACTACATTCTACAAAGGGACCATCGAGAGCATCCTCTCCAGCTGCATCACTGCCTGGTTTGGGAATTGCACGGTCTCGGACCGCAAGACCCTTCAGCGGGTAGTGAGGACAGCTGAGAGAATCATCTGGGTCTCTTTTCCCACCATCACGGTCATATACACCTCACGCTGCATCCGCAAAGCCATCAGCATTGTGGATGACCCCACACACCCCTCCCATACACACTTTACCCTCCTACCTTCTGGCAGACGGTACCGTAGCATTTGGACCCTCACAACCAGACTGGGCAATAGCTTCTTTCCCCATTCCATTAGGCTCCTCAATAGTCAGTTAAACTGGAGTGAAGGATCACACACACACACAAACATTATATATATATATATATATATATATATATATACACACACACACAGACACAACTGGACATTCCCCACCCTTCTCTTTTGCACATCTGGCTGCCAAAACTATACCATGTTTACATTGTTATACACTTATGTTTACATTTGTTACGCTGTCCTGTGCTGTCTGCACGTTTTTGCACTTGTGCACTTTATATGTATATACTTTGTTTAATTTATGTAGCCCTTATGTACGTGATGTTTAGTGTTTGTTTTTATGTGGCACCTTGTTCTGGACAAATGTTGTCTCAATTCACTATGTACTTGTATATGGTTGAAATGACAATAAACGCCACTTGTAACTTGTAACAATTAAACTTAACAAACGTACATAAGGCAGACCACAGAGCAACTGTTAACAGGACAACTAAAACATAAACAGATTCATTTCAAAAGCCATAACTTACAGAACGCAAATCGTTAACATTACCAAACATTGCAGCACAAGAAAATCAGACAACGGCTCTACAGACTTGAACAACATAGACAGAACTTTGACACTGACTTCAACAAATGGCAATGACAGAACTTATACATTGACTTCGATCAATGGCAATGACAGAACTTTGACTTTGACAGGGCTTACACAACGAGCCGGCATGGGACAGCAAACATGAGGACATTAAATAGAACTGAAAACAAGGACAGACAGGTGCGCAAAATCAACAGAGAACGAGGAAACAAGAAGACTGGAGAACAGAAAACAAACACCCAGAGCGTGAGTCTAGATCCCGACTCCCTGAAACCAGAACAAACACAGAAATTAAATTCAAACACAAATAAATCTTGTGGTCTCAGTGATTATTATTTAATAAAATAGTTTTCTATTGATCACTATTTTAATCCATGATGTGTGATGGTTTATCCTGCTACTGTTTGTGTGTGTCTAGTTGAACATTAATAATGTACAATGTAAAACTGATTTTTAGGATGTGATTTTTAAGTTTGTAAATCCAGAAAAAATGCCAATTATAAAAAGTGCACCGTCCCTTGTCATTTGACGCCCCTTGTACTGCCACAGAAACCGTGGCAACACAGTGACGTAATAAAATGGTTCTGTTGCCAAAGATAACTCAAAGAAACATGAACATAAGGGTGAATTAAATTATCCAAAAAGAGTTTCTGGACAAGAGGAGAAATAAAATAAGGATTAATATTGGTAATTATGTTATAGAGCATGTGAACCTATGTCACATCGCGTTATTGGGATGGAGCTGCCATCTTAGGAGGATCGCCCTCTGTTGCTGATACTAAAATTAATATAGATACCTGCTTATCGTTTTTGCCTTTATAATAAATCTTTATATTTATCATATCGTTTGCAGGAAAGAGGGGCTATTTTATTGCATTGCATGATAATTTGATGTTTACACAATAAGAATTCCATTCTTAATGTATCTGGTTACCATGAAAACACTATCACACTGGCAGTCGCTGCTGCTTCAGCCATTATAGGGTAGAAATATTTAAATAAAAATGTTCATTATCAAATGTATTAATATTAAAACTAATCTGGCCCTATACAAGTGTCTGTCTAAATAAATCTGTTAGGAAAATTACCTGTGAATTACAGCGTTCGATTCTTATTGTTATACTGATTGCTGCTTCTGTTCATACTGTTACTTTATATTGTATGATGTTTTTATGTATTTAATTGTGTTTGCCATTTTAATTATTGTGTTTTTTTGAGGGCCATGTGTGTCAGGTTGAAATTGATAATCATTGATTAAAGTATTATGTTTAAGCTTGTCCAGCTATACAGTGAATCAGTATATCTAGCGTTACTTTAGATATTAGGTTTCATTCACTACACAATTTGTGAAGTAAATTTATTTTTAAAAATCTGCAAAGAAAAATGAATATATAAAGTAGTTCTAAAAATCATCTATAATTTTTTGATACAAAAATCACTCTAATTGTTAAGAAATTAATATCCAAAGTTTGTATAAAAATCACAAAGGTGTATTAAAAATGTTTTCTTAAACAATGTTACTTCGTATGCAGTTTGTAAGTACAAACTGATGAACATTTTAATGTACAGCAGTCAGTTGCTTTTACTATTTTGTCATATGAACAACATTAAGGTAAGAGCCATAGCCCCGACAGTGACTACAGGTCAAGAAACTTCACTCCATTGCTAAGAGTTTATTAGTGTAAATACTGAGTATAGCTATGTATTATAAGAATATGTATACATAAATGAACCAAGTACAACTTTTGATTTTTGTCCAAATAATTTTATTTCATAATGATGTTGCGATATGTCCTTAACTTTATATCGTTACATTGTCATTTTAACGTTTACCTTACAGTGGGTGGTGGCGCTCATATAGCTCCCCCTACTGACCAGCCGCCGTTTTATAGACTCCTCCCTTTCACCTGACTTACAAAAAGAGAAAGCATCATAGCAAGACGTTTTATGACGTGCGGAAGTAAACCATATTCAGAAATAAAAACAGTGAGTATCTTAATTTCTACCTCACCGAGTCTGTAAATCGTCTGATTTTACTTTTTTTTTAACAGATTCATATATTTCAGCTACTCTGATTAGTTCATTTCAATGACATTTTAACAGGTAATACGGTAAAATGTTTATACTGACTGTACAAGGTAGAAACTGTGACGACAGGTTTAAGTAATTTTTTTCTGTCTTTTTATGAAGTTTAAAAAAAAAACAGTTTTTTGGTCACAAGCTTATTCAGATTGTCAGGATTGTGGACTGAATGAACGCAGATGCAGACAGCGATACACAAACGAAACTTTAAACTAAAACAAGCCAAACTGGAAAAACCAACTGAACTAAGCAAGCCACAATAGGGCGACAAACTAAACAAACAAGTTTAAACAAAAAAAGGGGGGAATAAACAAACAGGACTAGAAACGAATGAACCTTGTATTAATAAATTTAACCAAAATAGTGGACACTAAGAATATACAATAAAAATACAACAAAATAGTAAAGAATATTAAAGAAACACACAATAATCAAACGGGGAACTACAGACTAGACACAAGACAACCACAACGGATAAGACTCGGACAGTAACCAGACTGGGAAATACTCAAACACGGAACATGGACGGAAACGACTAAGGCTCGACTCTAAACAAAGAACGAATAACAGAGAATAACGAGCTTAAAGCAGCGAGTAGCTAAGACAACAGACTGAGATAACCAAACGCAATAGGCGGCAACACGCTGCGGGAAACAACACTCATGAAGGCAACACGCGAAAGAGACAACACGAACCGGCACAAGACAGCAAACACGAGGGAAATAAATACAAATGGGAAACAATGACGAACAGGTGCATGACTAACTGAAACAAGCAAACGAGGAAACATGGAGGCGGGGTGATGACGCAAGACCGGAGAGACCGTGCCAGATGTAAATACAACGGACCCATGCGCTTCCACACATAACGCACACCCAGAGCGCGAGTCTAGACTCCGACGCTGATTAGAACCGAACTAAACACAGTCGCATTGGCCCATATCTGATTTATTTCCACATATGAATGAGGCTTGAAACCGATCGCAAAATATCCGAATGCATGCGTTTTTTCCTGTTTACACTGTCACAGAACAGATCCGATCTGTGTCACATGAGCAAAAAATCGGAATTAGGTCGCATTTAACTGACAGTGTAAACGGGGCCTTAGAGATCGAGTTTTTCCTGACACAGATACAATGCTGTGCATATAGAACTAAAGAAAAGAGTCATATATAGTGACTTTTTAAAATAAATACACAATTTAGTTTTAAAATGAGAAATTCAAATTTATTTCGAGTTTAAAGTATATTAGGGGAAAATGACTGGCTCAGTGAATTGTCTAATTTCACTTTCATTTTAAATCACATCAAATCACTTTTATTGTCACATCACCACAGCACTTGTGCCTAGGTGAGTGAAATTCTTAGGAGCGTGCTCCAGACAGTGCAGATACAATTAACATTTAGACAGGTAAGACAGGTTTGTACAGAGACAATGTGCAATATAAACATACATACATACATACTTTTATGCAGTGCTTGTATGAATTAGAGCTGCTACTGACTGAATGATTTGATCCTGGAATTAATGATGGGGTGAAATAACTCTTCATTTGTGCAGGACTGACTGTTGAGACAGAGGGTGATTTGAGAGAGGAATTATTTCTGAAAATATACAAAACTCACTCTGTGGATCAACATTTGCTTTTAGATGACATAGCTTTCAGAATGAGTCTCTCTGAAGAACATGACACAGAGAAGGCCAAGAGGTAAGAAAACTTAGTGTTTTGATGCTCAAAACCATTGTTAGAAAACAATTAATGAATGTCTGCATAATGTCTTTTTATCATATTCTGCAATCAGTCAATCTTACCTGAACACAGCAATGAGAAAAACAAAACAACAGACAAACCACTTTGCAGAATAAACTCTTGTGCTGAGCCCAGTTGAAATATTATAAGTGCAATATATAGATATGGTGGTAATAATACCAACTCAGTCAGGGTTAAATGGGTTCAGGTTTATGTCACAACTGTTACGAGGGAGAACCCAAACGCAGACACCTTAAAAATAAACAAGACTTTATTTAACCAAAACTCCCTCGAGGGGGACCAAATCAAAGAACGAAACTTAAACTGAACAACAGAAACACATGAAACATTCAACGACCAGCACAAGATAGCAAACACAAGGGCATTAAATAGGAAAAGAACTAAGAGGGGTAATGAAGGACAACAGGTGAAGAGAATTAACTAAAACGGGATTAATGAGGAATCAAGGGGCAGGGGGCGGAGAGCACATGGCCAATGCAAACAAAGACCATGTGCTTTCACAAACGACAAGACACAGACCATGAGTCCAGATCCCAACTCCAAGAAACAAGAACCAGAACTAGGATTGGGTCAGAATTTAGATATCATGCTCTGACATAAAACACAGGGAATGTCAGGGTCCTGGCAAAGGAACAAGGAAAACTCGGAACAAGAATCCAGGACCCTGACATTATTCTCATGGCTCTGTTAATGTTGAAATCATTTCTGTTAATGTTAAAATACAAGTGTTGTAGGTTTTGCTTACTATTTGATTGGTGTCTGTTTGGTTCTGAATGCAAATGTTTCAAATTGTTTTACAATAACACATACGGTAGGAGAGATTAAATCAATTAATTATGTTTACTGTACATTCCAAAAGCCTTAGTCACATAAAGGCTTCCATACAACTGGTATAATTAGAATCGCAAAACAACAAATAGAAATCATGATGTACCATTTATGTTGGTAAATATGCAGTTTAATTGTTAAATATAACAATTTATTATACATCTGAATCAGTACATTTGGTTGTTGCATGACTCATTGCTTTCCCCTCAATTCTCATCAGTAGTAAACAGCCTGAACAAAGTAAAAGAGAGGAAGATTTAAGTGAGGGTGAGATTTTGAATCAGTGTTTAATTGCTGTTTCAGTCTGTGTCAAGAGTCTCCTAAACCCAGCTGTGTGTCCATGAAGAGTGACCAGTCAATGGGACATCCAATAGAGTTCAATTTGGGAGACTCTTCGGCTGATTCGAGGTGTTTAGTTTTTTAGTTTAAGAAGTTACATATTAATTTACTTACAGCTGTGTATTAAATACAGTAAAATGAATACATATTTACCAGAAAATGCAATACGCTGTTAAAACAGGATAACACAAGATGGATCAAAATCATTTCCTGTAAAGAAGAACTTGGACTCCATTTTCAAGGTGTGTGTAGCTGTTTAGCAATTCTTTAGGAGCAAAATCTAACATTTGAATTTGGGGACAAATTACATGCATTTGTGTTATGAAGTGATGCAGGTCAAGTATGGTGACCCATAATCAGAATTTGTCTTCTGCATTTAACCAGTACAGTTAGTGCACACACACTGGAGTAGTGAGTTGTGAACACACACACACTGCAAACCAACACACACCAAGTTATATACGTTTTTGCATCAACAATCTTGTGCTAAAACACACTGAACATGAATCCATATACACTCTTCTTCATCAAGATAAACATTATTCTAGCAGACAGCCAGTTCAATCTAACTCCCGTTTATCCCTTCAGTATCTGTAGGCAGTTGTCTAATGAGTCATTGGAATTTGTTTATGAGTTATATATAATTCAGTCATGTCAATTCACTTTTGTCTGTTTGAACAAAAAAAATTGTCTTTGTGTGTTCACTTTTTCTTTGTTAATGAATGAAGCTTGTTTAAATATTAATTTTGATTTCAGGAAGCTGAACACAAAATCATCTCTGTAATGAAGAATGAATTAAACTATTTTAAGAGACTTTTGAGCCCTTTTGATATCCCAGAATGCTCTAAAAGAGAAGAGGAAAATGAAGATAAGAGTAGAGTCAGAGAGGCAGTTCTAAAGATCACACTGCCTATCCTGAGGAAGATGAACCAGACAGACCTGGCAAATACACTACAGACCAGTACGAGCTTTGAATCATAACATTGTTACACATAGTGCATGTGTTATGAAATCAATATGAAAACAAATTTAGACATGCAGTGTTTTTAGCTGTCTTGCTTTGAGATAACAGTGTGCAACAAAAGAAAAACAAACAAACAAAAAAAAAACAAATAAAAAAATTATTTCTAGCAAATGTGAAAGTGACTAAACATTTTAAGGATCTCAGAACACAAAAAAGGCACACTTCTAGACTGTTTCACTCATAGCTTGTTTTATTTAAAATGTCCTGTTAAGTAATTTAAAAAGAAATAGATGTGATAGTAATATACAGATGAGCTTTAGTCATTCAACTGTTGCACAATGTTGCTGCTAACAACAAATACATTTATGCAATTCCTCATAACATACATATTTATATGAATCAAAATGTTTAGCAAAGCAGTTTACTTCATTAAATCATATTTTTAATGACTAAATCTGAATTATATTGTATGATCAGTAAAAATGTACTAAAAACTAATTTTAAAATGTTATTATAAAGACCACTGGGACTAAGAAAATTATTCATTAACTTTTTTATGTACGTATCAAGTGGTTGCAAAATAAAGAAAATGACAAACTTGAGAAAAAAACCTTCTGTCAGTAAACATCAGTCAGTAATGTTTCTGAAGACCATGTCACATTCTAAAAAATTGAAGAAAATTTAGAATTAAAAAAAATATTTTTTTTATAAACATCCATTATTTGTAAATAACAAATTTTGATCCCCTTCTTTTTCAGAACTGATGCCTGTGCATCAACAAAAACTCAAATCCAGACTAAAGGAGAAATTTCAGAGAATTCAAGAAGGAATCTCCAAACATGGTAACTCAACACATTTGAATGAGATCTACACAGAACTCTACATCACAGAGGGAGGGAGTGGAGAGGTCAATAAGGAACATGAGATGAGACAGATTGAGACATCATCTAGGAGGCCAGAAACACAGGAAAGACCAATCAAACACAGTGACATATTTAAAGCTCTATCTGGACAACGCAAACCCATCAAAGTTGTGTTGACTAAAGGAGTTGCTGGAATTGGAAAAACTGTCTCTGTGCAGAAGTTCATCCTGGACTGGGCTGAAGGAAAAGAAAATCAGGATGTTCATTTCATATTTCCACTTCCTTTCAGAGAGCTGAATTTGATCAAGAGAAATCTCAGTCTTGTGGAACTTGTAAATCATTTTTATATAGAAACAAAAGAACTGAAATCAACAGATTTTAATGACTACAAAGTCATGTTTATATTTGATGGTCTGGATGAGTGTCGACTACATCTAGATTTCCACAACAATCTAAGTTTGTCTAATGTGACAGAATCTGCCTCAGTGGATGTGCTTCTGAGTAATCTTATTAAGGGGAATCTTCTTTGTTCCTCCCTCCTCTGGATAACCTCTCGACCAGCAGCAGACAGTCAGATCCCTCCTGAGTATGTTGACCAAGTCACAGAGGTCCGAGGGTTTAATGACCCACAGAAGGAAGAATATTTCAGGAAGAGAGTAAGTGATCAGAGTTTGGCTGATAGAATCATCACCCACCTCCAATCATCAAGGAGCCTGTACATCATGTGTCATATACCAGTCTTCTGTTGGATTTCAGCCACTGTTCTAGAGAGAATGTTGGGTGAAGCAGAGAATGCAGAGATTCCCAAGACTCTTACACAAATGTTCACACACTTCCTGATCTTTCAGACCAAACTGAGTAGCCAAAAGTATGATGGGAAACATGAAATAGATCCTCATCAGGCTAGACAGAGTATTTTCTCACTAGCAAAGTTGGCTTATGAGCAACTTGAAAAAGGGAACCTGATCTTCTATGAGGAGGACCTGAGAGAGTGTGGTATTGATGTCAGAGAAGTGTCAGTGTATTCAGGAGTTTGTACCCAGATCTTCAGAGAGGAGTCTGGACTGCACCTGGGGAAGGTCTACAGCTTTGTACATCTGAGTGTACAGGAGTTTCTGGCAGCTTTATTTAAGTTGCTGTCCTTTTCTGAACAAAACACAAGACTCCGGAACATGTTCAAGTCAACTATGCCTAATTTACTGAAGCAAGAAGTGGACAAGGCCTTACAGAGTGAGAACGGACACTGGGACCTTTTCCTCAGATTCCTTCTAGGTCTCACACTAAAGTCTAATAAAACACTCTTACAAGACATAATGAGAAAGACAGTAAACAGCTCTCATAGCAGTCAGGAAACAGCTGCTTACATTAAAAAGAAGATCAGGGAAAATCCCTCTCCAGAGAAATCCATCAACCTGTTCCACTGTCTAAGTGAACTGAACGACCATTCTCTAGTGCAGGAAGTCCAAACATATGTAAGCAAAGCAGGTGCCAATCGTCTTTTTGGAGTTAAACTGTCTCCTGCTCAGTGGTCAGCACTGGTGTTTGTGTTGCTGACCTCAGATGAGGATGAGTTTAAACTAAGTAAATATGATCCATCAGAAGAATGTCTTCTGAAGCTGTTGCCAGTGGTCAAAGCTTCTAGAAAAGCTGAGTGAGTATTTTACAGTATCAAATGTTTTCTGTTCTTTATTAGAAAATACATTGTTTTCCAACACGTAGAGGCCCCCAGATTTTGAAGGTCTCTTTTATCTGACAAACTCAATTCGGGTCATGGATCACTGTACTAACAGACTGATCAGGTGTTTTTCTAATATGGAAATATTATAGTAGTATCATACACTTGAAAGTTAACTGGCAGGTGTGCTGGTTCAGGGATGCATGGTAACTTTGCAGAAGGATTGATCTTGACTCAATTGCACGAAATGTCCCATGCCCATGTAAGCCATGAAGGTTTGTCTTTTAATGTATAATGTAGTTCAAGTTTAATGAACTATGAATTCATACAGCAAAGAAATTTGACCACTAGAGGATCTCTTGATAAAATACAAATAGTACAGATTTCAAAGCTGCATGGTTTCGATTTCTGTGTGTCTTGGGCTTTCATTTACATAAACAACTGTGTTTGGTGGCCTTCTAGCTTCCGCCGATTCAGACGGTCTAGCTAGGGCTTACCTAGTTCAGTGTTACAGTTACATTGATAATGTGAGTTGGGCTGTCAGCATGCAGGCTCTTGGGGAATAGCTGGGCTGAGGAGTAGTAGCTTGCTGCTGGCGAGCTCCTCTTTGGCTAGCAGTCCGTGGATTTGAGCCCCAGTCTCACTCTGAGTGAGACCTGTGAGGCTCCCTTATAGAGCTTGTCATGGCTACAAGCGTCACTAGAATTAAGAGACCTGGGTTCAAGCCCCACCTCGGACCATTCTAGTACAGGCCATCGCAGGGCCCCACAGACCAGGGAAAAACCATGTGTTCTGATTCCTTTAATCCCCTAGAGGAAGTGCCTGCTGCCAGTATGATTCAGCCCCTCCTCATTGTCTATTCGGAGTTTAGGTTTTCGTTGAGACCGCAGTTCTGAGTGTCTGGAGCTCTCCTGGCCAGAAGAGCACCTCGAGGGCGGAATCCTCTGATGCCGTACCAGCCAGTCATTGCTGAGCACTCGGGGGACCTGCCCTCTTGGAATGGCACTGTCTCATTCCCTTCTCAGGGAACCGAGGTAACATATGTAACCGAGAGATGTTCCCTTTCGAGGGAACTCGACACTGTGTCTGGTTTGACACTATGGGGAACGCAATACCAACTGCGCCATGCCGAGGGGAGTGTCTGCCACACAAAGGCTCAACTAGGCACAACTAAAACACCCTACTCGCACACTGCTGGTGACAAAAATACCCCTCTCCAGGCCACTGCCCAAATGTTAGGCCCTGTAAATTTTTACACCTAGCATTAGAGAGGTGTTCGACATGAAACTCGAACCCCAGTCCCCCGTGCCAGTGTCGGCATGCTTAACACAACACATAATTGGGCCAGCTGCATAAGGGCTTGGCAATAACAGCTTACACGCCTGACACTGCCTTTGAGAAGGTCGGCTAGTGCAAGTCAGCTTTGCCAGCCTGTCACCAAGGGAGCAGGGGATACTCTGTCGTTAGGGTGTCAAACACTCAACCCCGAGGACTAACATCTGAGGGAAACTGGTAAATAGAGGCTTCAGTGCTCAAACATTATCCTTTTGACAAAGCTCCAAAGAGGCAAGGACAGTCTGTAGTGAAGGTCCTCGTTAGCGCGCCTAAGCGCAGAGCCCTGACAAAGGTGCAGCACACCAATACACAGGGAGGTGTTCGACACAGGACTTGAACACCAATCTCCCATGACAGTGTTGGCGCTAACAGCAAGGGAGCTGGGGACCCTGTGTAGTAAGGGTGGCAAACGCTAAACGCCAAGGACTGACATCTGAGGGAAGCTGTTAGATAGAGTTTTCGACCGCTCAAGCATCGTCCTGTTGTCTCTAAAGGAAGCTACCCTGCACCCTCTACCCGCATCTTGCTCTGGGCTAGAGCTCTAGGGGGGTGGAGTTCCGCTCTACCCGCATCCTGCTCTAGGGAGGGCAGAGGACCCACCATAGCATGAATAAGGGTACCCGGCTGCACACAACCCAGAGAAGTCAAGTTCGGAGGTGAACTTGTGAACAACTGGCCACAACAACCCGGGAACTAATTTCCGCTTTTACCTTTCTAAGGATCATAAGAGGAGTGGAGGACCCGTCACAGAGAGGGTACTACTCTATTTATACCCCAGAGAACCAGTGCTCCAAGGGGAGCTAGTAATGACTAGAGCTGCCATCTCTTGAAACCACAATCCTCTCTGGCGAGCTCCGCAGGAAGTGGAGGACCCTCTACACCAGGTGTTATACCACACTCAGCCTAAGGCCAAAGCCAGCAGTAAATTAGCCACCACTACCTGTAGCTATTGGCCATCAATTGAGCTTTTGGGAAACGGGAGGGATCTCCTAACATGGGGACCCACTCTATGCTCAACCCACGCCTCAGGAAGGTTTAGGTGTAGTGGGGGTAGAGGACCTCCTATAGTGGAAGATAGCAGTCAGACAGAAGCCAGCTGATCATTAGCTGCTACCGTCCAACACACCATTTCCTTTGCCAGCCACAAGGTGGAAAGGCTGAGGACCCTGTATCACCCCTCTCCACCACAGAGGGAGGGTGTCACTCTGCCAATCTGTGGGAACCAGACTTGCAACACTGCTGAGCTCTTAAGGAATAAACTCCATATAGATTATCAAGAGACATTTACATTTAGGCATTTAGCAGACGTGTTTATCCAAAGTGACTTACAAGGTGAGGAAAACAATGAAGCGAAAATCATAAGGAGCAGAAATCCCCTTCAAGAGGTTCCCTGAGTGTTCAGCAATGACTGGCTAGTACAACAACAGGAGACTCTGACCACGACATGCTCCTCTGGCTAAACTCTAAATATACAATGAGGAGGGCTAAACCATGCTGCCAGCAAGTACTTCCTCAAGGGGAGTAAAGGAATCAGAGAGGTGGTTCCCCCCGTGATTTCACAAGGATCTGGTAAACTCAGTACTATAGGGATGGTTGTAAACAGACGCCAAACTTGAGTTTGAACCAACATACACGGTCTTTCCCTGGTCTGTGAGGACCTGGGATGGCATGTTCTAAGGTAGTCCAAGGTGGGGCTCAAACCCAGGTCTTTTAATCCTAGTAATGGTATATAACCGGCTTGGGCCACAGGCCGTCCATGACAAAGCTCTGATGGGGAGCCTCTCAGTTCTCACCCAAAGTGAGAAAACCCATGCACTTCTAGCCGGAGAGGAGCTCGCCAGCAACAAGCTACGACTCCTCAGCCCAATCTTAAAACTGTGGGAGACCACAGACATAATAAAGATAGTAAAGTAAAGTAGTAAAGATTTCAAAATGACAAATTTCACAGATTCATGCAAGAGAAACATGCATGATTAAACATGACTTCAGAAGAAAAAACAATTATGGAAGACGATTGACGTCATCAGCTAGTTCTTGCATGACACTTTGTAAAGACACCTGTACTGCTGCCATAGCTGTACAAGCCGATATTCTTTCTCAATACCCCACTTTCATGTTATGTTTGTGGCTGCCATGTTTCAGCTATGAAAGCATGCAGTATTCAGTTAGTGAAGTTTGCTTGCTCTCATTGGATATTACAGGTATCCCGTCAAAGGCAGCCCATTTAGGAGCTATAGATATCAATCATTTTTGATATTTATATATTTGAGATTGGGGAGGCTCCGACTTACTCAGGAGCAGTAAAATAATTGTAATGACACCACACAATTTTTTGGTTGAAAGGTTAGTTGTGAATTATGCCAGCCTAAATCAAAAGGAAACCCAT
This sequence comes from Botia almorhae, assembly GCA_036877575.1. Lineage (NCBI taxonomy): Eukaryota > Metazoa > Chordata > Actinopteri > Cypriniformes > Botiidae > Botia > Botia almorhae. Next base: position 13,497 of record JAZGTJ010004852.1, read on the forward strand.
GAACAAAAAGAATAGTGAAACTAAATGTGATCCTGCTATTTTCACAGTGTTAAGACATTGATAAACCACTTGTTTATTTATTAAAGGATTCTAATAAAATTAAACACATCCATAAAATCACCTTTTAAGTTTTGAAAAATTGTTCAGAAGTTCATTTTTCTTTCTGGATATTTCCTGCAGGCTTTCCAGTTCAGGTATTACAGAGGAAGGCTGTGCAGCTCTGGCTACAGCTCTGGGATCAAACCCCTCACACCTGAGAGAACTGAATCTGAGCAAAAATAAACTAGGAGATTCAGGAGTGAAGCTGCTCTCTGCTGTACTGCAGGATAAACAGTGTAAACTAGAGAGACTATGGTGTGTGTTGTCATATTATTATTGAAAAGTTTAAATGGATTAAGTAGAAACTCTAAAAGAATGCATAAAAAAGACATTTCAGTGTTAGTGAGATAAACAGTGTTAGTTCTGCACTATGCTTATTTAGGAGAGAGGAAAATGAAAAAGAAAAAATGTTAAAATTTGTAGAAGTATGTTAATATCATCAGTCATGCAAGATTCAAGATCTTTTTATAGTCATATGTACTTTGCACAATGAAATTCTTATTTTGTCCATTATTCCCGGAAAGGAAGAGTTGAGGGGCATAAAAAAACAATAAATTACAAAGACAATAAATATAAATGACTACACAATGCAGGATAAAGCAGGAACACAAAATACACAATATAGTAAAAGACAAAACACATTTTCATGTTTGAATAAGACACAATATGCAGTATAAACAATAACAATGACAAATATTTTTGCAGTATAAATACGTGGATGTAGTGCAAGTAATGATAAATAGACCTTTTGTAGTTTCATGTGTATTTCAGATTTGTTTTCAGATAACCTTATAATGTGACATGTTTGTATGATTTTGCAATCATCAAAAAAGTGAAATGCTCACAAATAACACAACAGGCACTTGATATATAGTTTTTCAAACAAATACACTTGCAATAAAATTGAAACACCAAAACCTCAGTGAGTATTTATGTTCTTCATTCTGCAGGCTGAATGACTGCAGTATTGGAGAGGAAGGCTGTGCTTCTCTGGCTTCAGCTCTGAGATTAAACCCCTCACACCTGAGAGAACTGAATCTGAGCTGTAATAAACCAGGAGACTCAGGAGTGAAGCTGCTCTCTGTTGCACTAGAGGATTCACACTGTAAACTGGAGAAACTACTGTGAGTTATACTATTGTTGAATAGATTTTCTGTGATATGTAAAAACATTTTTCATGATTTCTTTAAAGAAAAAAATGTTTCTCTTTTTGTGTCATTTTGGATGAATATGTCTGCTAAATAAATACATGTAAATGTAAATTATTCTGATTGAAAATTTGAATTAATTAGAGCAGCCATTGCCAGTCAATAGGTAACAAAATATGAGAATATATGATTATGAGATTCAGCAACAAATCTGAATGTCATATTAGTGTAAAAACATTCTGCACTGTGTGTTCAAAAGAGAGAAAATTGAAATAAAAATATATTGATAGATAATTTGTCTAACTGTGTGTTCACACCGGCGAGAAGCGGCGAGAAGCGGCGTGGCGCGTTTTGGGCGGTGTGGGCGTCGGGGAGAGTTGAAGTCAGGTCAACTTTATGGTAATGAGCTATGACGCGGCTCGGCGGCAACCAATCGGAATGTAGAAGTTCACCGCTTGAGAGGTTTCCAAAGAACGCAGTCCTGTAAACTTTGGTTCCGGCCACATTAGTTCCCAAGGAAAATGGAGAAGTTAATTATTGCTGTGGCGGGTTTCCCCATAAATAAAAAAACATGATGCATGGACCAAGGTGTCTGAGATTGTTGGTGTTTTTGGATTGTTGGTGTCTGCACAAGATCGACATGCTTGTTTGCTTTGCGGCCGCTTTAAATACAAGGCCAAGCGTTCGATCGTCAGAGCGTCAATAAGCGTCAATGAATCTTTCTACAGCGTTGCTGGCAGGGCGGCCAGAGCGAATTTTGACGCTCTCGCCGGTGGCGGTGTGAACGCACAGTAAGAGATCACGTTTTGCCAGGATCCTGACACAGTCAGTGTTATATGTCAGAGCGCGAGGTTTAGATTCCGACTCATCTTGTTGCAGTTCAGTTCCGGTTTAGAGTCAGAGTCTGAACTCAAGCTCTGGGTGTGCGTTCTGTGTGGAAGCTCTCCGGTCTTGCGTCATCGCCCCTGTCTTTGCGTCATTGTTTCCCTGTCTCCTCGTTTAAGTTAATATCGCACACCTGTTTGTCGTTATTCCTCTTTATATTTAATACCCTCGTGTCTGCTGTCCTGTACTGGTCTGTTCCATCTATGCTTGTTTTCCCGTGCGTATCTGTGCTTGTAGATTCCGAGTTCTTCCGTGCGTTTCTGTGCTTCGTTGTATAGTTCATGTTCCGCGTCAGGTTTGTTTTCGTTCGGGTCTGTCTCCATTTATTGTATATTTAAATATTTACAATTTTTTAAAAAGATTAATCCCACCTTTGTTTGTTTTGATTTTTTGTTATTGATTCTTTGCGTGTCTTGGCGCTTTAAGTTTATATTTATATTTTATACTTTTTGTCCCTCATTTTTGCCCCCTAGTGGACGTTTTGAGTTTTGTTATTTAAATAAAAGCTTTTGTGTTAATCACTGTCTGTGTTTGGGTTCTCTCTTTTTTTGCAACGTGACAGAACAGACCAGACAACACTGAACCCAGCAGGCAGCGATTTTCTTTTTCTTTTTTTTCTGTTGCTGTTTCTGTCTGTTTTTTGTCTTGTAGACTGTCATGGCCCCTACCCCGGAGTGGTGGCGTGGTGTGGTCACCAGGGCACGCCAGCAAGCTGCCCGTTCCTCCCCAAGCAGGCCAGTCCCTGTGGAATCGTGCTCAAGCAGTTGACCAGCTCAAATTACCCTTAACAGCGTATCTGGTCAACAGCTATTTCCTGGTGGGTCTCAACTATCCTCCTTCTCTTTCGGAGGTGGAGGGGTTGATACGGTGCCATTCTGGGAGTTGGTGGAGGTCCTCTTCTGGCCTTCGATCGGATCCCATATTCGATGTAATCAGCCCCTGGAGGCTCCCTCTGAGGGAGGGAATTCCAGGAGTCCCAGTTTGGGGAGGGATGGGTTCCCATCGGTCTCCGTCGAGGTCTTGGGGGACTCAATGGGAGCTGGGGCGGAGCTCTTCGTGCGCATGAGCGATCCGTCAGGTCCGGCATCACATGCCAGTGATCCCCCTGGACAGGGGCAAGGTCGGAGCTCCAGCAGGAGAAAGGGGCAAGAGGCGTCTCTTCCTCCCTTGTTGGATTCGGCGGTGGCTCCGACGGCGGCGCTACCCTCCACGGCGATGCTACCCTCCAGTCCAGTGTCTTGTGTGTCTGTTCCTGTGTCTGTCCAGTCTGTTCCTGTGTCTGTCCAGTCTGTCTTCGAGTCTGCACAGGTGGCGGCATCTTCTACTCTGGCGGCATCTTTACATCTTCAGGCTGTTCCAGTTCTGGCTAAGAAAAATTGGGTTACATGCCTAGGGCTTTATACCCTTTCTATGTGGCTCAGACCCCAGTTTATTACCTTGGGTCCCACTCTAGGAGCATTATGCCATTGCAGGATTCTTATGACGGATGCTTCTTTCACGGGCTGGGGTGCTGTTCTCAATGGCCACCCAGTCTATAGTTGGTGGAAGAGGCCCTCAGCTCTCCTGGCACATAAACAGCAGTGTACATCCCAGGGCATGCAAATCTGGGATCAAATATTCTTTCGAGGCAGGGGCTGAGGCCTGGGAAATGTGGTGTCCATTTGGCAGAGGTATGTCCGAGCAGAAGTGGATCTGTTCGCCTCCAAGGAGTCGACACACTGTCCCCTCTGGTTTAGCCTCACTCATCAAGCTCCTCTGGTGCTTGATGCCATGGTGCAGATGTGGTTAAGGGTCATTAGACCCTGCCTGATTGGATTTTGGATTTCTGTTTGGTTGGAGACTTCGAGTCACCTTTGGACAAAAGAGCCTGACATAAGAGCATCATCTAAAGTATGAGGGGAGCATCTCTTGGGGATGCTCGGGCAGGCTGGTGCTCTTCGCACACATTTATTATGTTGACTTGAGAAAGCCAACCTATTGTTATTTCTTTTAAACTTATTATTAGTGGTGCTTGTGAAGCAAAGCATCACAATTACTCTCTTTCATACTTATTAGTGGTGCTTGCGAAGCAAAGAAAAAAAATCTATCTGTCTGTCTATCTATTTTTAAACTTTTATGCTTCAAAAACTACAGCAATCTCTAAAAACTCTTTATACTAATTTTAACTTTTAGACTAGGCTTTTTCAAGCCAACATAAAGTTTGTTCACAGCTTAGAATTTAATTCAACTCCAGGCGCTTAGGTCCTGCTGGGTTGACAAGTCTAAGTCTGCTCCTGATGTTTTTTGCCAATGTTTCACTGCATCAAGGGGCAGGCCTTTCCTCACTGTGGTATAGTGGGCATTAACGTTTCACCATAGCATCAAGCCTGATGCAGCGTCAAGTTCCTTTGAAAGGGAAGTCCCAGGTTCCAAATGTACCCTGGTTCTCTGAGAAAAGGATTGAGATGCTGCATCGCTTTGCCACACCTCGGTCTTGCCTGCACGGCCTTCCTTCAAACTTGAATCTGAAGTATTTTGCAGGTGCCTTTTAAAGTCTTTGTGGTCCGCAATGTTGTCACATAACCTCTACCTGCCTATAAATAGGCCTGATTTTACACAGGTTCAGACTCGGACATTCTTGTTTAGTAATTAGTTAATTCCCAGCACCTGTTTTCCCCTGGTCTGACTCACTATTTAAGTTCTCCCCCAGCACATGTTTTCCAGTAGTCTGACTCACTATTTAAGTATAAACAAACATATGTATGTTTATTTATGTGCGCTGTAGTTTATGCCTTGCTGCCTGTTTGGATGAGAATTTAAGCCTTTTTAAATTTGAAATTGTTTGAAATTGCCTTTATTAACGTGGCACCGAGGAGAACCGCTGATCACTACTCTGGGACGTAATTTTGATTTTTCATGACGGCAGGATGATTGAGGATTTCGTGCTGGAGTTCGTGGACAAATACCATCTTGCCTTATGTGACAACCTCACCTTAATGGATTTGGTGGGTTTTGGTGTGGGCTGGAGACGGCAAACTCTTCTTCATAGTGCTGAGAGCTGATCCGAGCTGGGAGCTAAAGAAGTACGTAAACCTTGCGCTCTGGGCAACAAGATTAGCGTTCTCGGTAGACAAAGCAGAGTCCAGCCCAGGGTTGTCACATGTGAGCACCGCCAGCATGGAGTCCTCAACAGTAATGGCTGCCAGCCCTAAGCCCAGAGAACCACCACCCCGCAACTTGGATTCTATGCCAGAGCCCATGGCAGATGGAGAGCCATTGCCTGCCACAACTGTCGAGCCATCACCAGCAGAAGCGACAGGGCTGAGGATTGCCCCGGAGCCCTCTCCATCTGACCAGGTGTGTGAGCCGGCATTATGGAATGCCACGGTGGACATAAACGTAGAATACGAGGGTATGTTTAAAGACCCTGCCCACTGCACCACCACTGAGGGTGAGTCTACTCTGGACTTGGAAGTCTTAATAGACTCAATCCCCTTGTTTTACATGAACTGTTAGTTTGGGAAACAATCCCACCCAACCTCCCTCTTCCGCCTCCTCTCATTCCTCTGCTTTTCCCCTCACCTCTTATGTTGCCAGAGCCTGTCAGCCCCTCTGCTCACCCTTAGCTTGCCCTCAGTGTTGTGGGCTCGCCGCATCTGCCCGTCTTTGGCTCTATCTACGCCGAGGCTGGAGAATCCCTCAACCCTGCCTCCGACACCCAGACTCCTCGTCCCTGCGACCCTGTGGCTCCACCTGGTCTTACATCTCCCTTATGTCCACCGTAGCCCTTCTGTCCAATAGCTCCACCGGGCTACCTCATCTGGACTCTGCTCCTCCAGCTTCACCTTGTCACTTCGTCCCACTGGCTCCACTGGGCTCCTCCTTCCCTCCAGCTCCTCCTCAGTCCTCTGTCGCTTCGACTCCACCACGGCCCTCCGTGTCTCCGCCTCCTCCTCAGTTGTTTCTTTTACGGCGCAAGAATGCGCCTTCTGGAGGAGGGGGGTGTACTGAAGTGTGGTCCCCATAGTGTCAAGCCTGATGCAGCGTCTCGTTCCCTATCTCAGGGAGACGTTTTGTTGTTTTTCTATTTTTCTAAATTAAGAGTTTTTTCACATTATACAAATCCTCATGCAAAAGTTCACATAATTTTCAAAGATCAATAATGTTCTTCACTCTCTGCAGGCTGTATAACTGCAGTATTGGAGAGAAAGGCTGTGCTGCTCTGGCTTCAGCTCTCAGATTAAACCCCTCACACCTGAGAGAACTGGACCTGGGCAATAATAAACCAGGAGACTCAGGAGTGAAGCTGCTCTCTGCTGTACTGGAGGATTCACACTGTAAATTTGAGAAACTATTGTGAGTTTTTTATTATTGTATAGATTATGTGTGGTATGTAGAAACAGTGATATCCATTTAAGAAAAGTTTGATGATTTTGACGGAAAACTTGAATTCATTACAGTAGCCATTTTCAGTCAATAAGAAACAGAATATGAGAATACATGATGCACACTTGAGATTTTTTAACCTATCTGAATGTCATCTTAGGGTGTACTCACACTAGGCACTTTGAACCACACCTGAGCGTGTTTGACCCCCAAAGTGTGGTGGGGTTGACCAGTGTGATCGCTCTGAAGTGTGCTCATGCACGGGTTTGTTTAAAAGGTGGGCCAGGTCACAGTTCGATTCTGCTCAGGAGTGGTTAGCATGTAGTTTGATCAATAACTGTGTCAGAGCACCGAACAGCTACCCATCATTATGACAACAAACAACAACTATTACTGCCTCAATAGTACATTTTTAAGTTAATTTAATTAATTACAGTATATTTAGGTTTATAACGGCTCTGGGGCTCACCTTGTTGATTAACAGAAATTGTAGTTGGAGAGTAAAGCTGCAAATTCCTTCATCAAATCAGCTGTCTCCATAATAATTATATAATATGTATTGTACAATCAAGTGAAAAATTGTTTTGCAGCATAAATTATAAATCTGTTAGGCAGTGTATTAACAAAAGTTCTAACAACATCTAGACGTCAGTAACAAAAGGGCGTGTGTGTGGGGGGAGTCAAGTGAATTGAGTGAAATGCACAAAGCAAAACATTGGGTCAAAGGAGGCAAGTGCATCTTCAAAGAGGATGACATCCTTGTCTCTCTCTGAGATAAATATGGGACACAGCTGCAGTTGCCTGAATTGAGACAGACAACACAGATGGTCCTATATAATGTGTCATGTCTGTGTGATTTTGCACATTGAATTACAGACTCAAATCATCAAGCTGCATGTGAGAGTAAAGTAATGCAAATATATACACAACTTAATATTGTTTTTGTCCTAAAGTTTACATAGAGACCTTTCTCAGAGATATTTCATCTTCTTCACTCTCTACAGGCTGTTTAGCTGCAGTATTGGTGAGGAAGGCTGTGCTGCTCTGGCTTCAGCTCTGAGATCAAACCCCTCACACCTGAGAGAACTGAATCTGAGCTGTAATAAACCAGGAGACTCAGGAGTGAAGCTGCTCTCTGCTGTACTGGAGGATTCATACTGTAAATTAGAGAAATTACTGTGAGTTATCATAAAATAAAGTGTTATGTAGAAACATATCTGATATCTGTAACGAGGAAAAATATTTAATTATTCTGATTGAAAACTCATTACGACAGACATTCCCAGTCAATGAAAAACAGAATATGACAATACAAGATGCACACTTGAGATTCAGCAACAAATCAGAATGTCATCTTAGAGAAAAACACATTCTGCACTGTGTGCGTTCAAAAGAGAGAAGAACTGAAAGAAAGTGAAAGATTCAAAAATCACTGTATTATAGTTTAAGTCAACAGTGTTTTGGAGGCTTTTGGAAAGTTTAGAAAAATACCATTATTGTTTTTGTGTAAACTACAAAAACGTATAACATGGTCTGGCATGCATAATACACTGTTTGTAGTTGTCGTCTATATGTGAAGTGTCCATCAAGTATTTTCATACTTTGTTTCATATTGACTAATAGTGGCTGCTGTAATGAGTTTAAGTTTTCAATCAGAATAATCTATATTTACATTTATTGATTTAGCAGAATCTTTTATCCAAAGCGACTTACAAAAAGAGAGAGCATTTAACATTTTGCCATAAGAACCAACAGCAATTAAATAACCAACAATAATTAAATGTGTGTGCTCCAAGTCTCTCCCACAGCATCATTGTTTGAGATTGAAATCTGCTTTTACTGTTAGGGTTGTATGGTATTAAAGAAAAATGTGATACGCAGTAACTTGCTAAATAAAGCAATACTGATATTACAATGTTGATACAATATTGTAAAATCAATTCAAATCATATTAAAATATATTTAAAAAGTAAAAATTATATAACCAAAATACATTTTTCATATTCTTTTTGGACAGGAGAAGTTCAAATTCTTATCTGGAATAAAATCTATAATACATAAACATGAATTGCGGTTTGTAACTTGTAATTGAGAACAAAATGGACACTGCACATTTTTGAGCTGAAGATGTAGAAATTGGATGGTCTTATATATTGGGATTTTGCATATTGACTAACAGACTAAAATCATTAAGCAGTGTGTGAGAGTAAAGACATGCTCACAGATACTTGGTGCTTGACACATTTTTGTTCATACAAACACACTTGTCCTAACTTTACACAGAAATCTCAGAGATCATTCATGTTCTTCACATTCTGCAGGCTGTGGAAGTGCAGTATTGAAGAGGAAGGTTGTTCTGCTCTGGTTTCAGCTCTGAGCTCAAACCCCTCACACCTGAGAGAACTGAATCTGGGCTTTAATAACCATGGAGACTCAGGAGCAAAGCTGCTGTCTGCTGTATTGGAGGATTCACACTGTAAACTGGAGAAACTAAAGTGAGATATTATATAATTATTGATTAGTTTTATGTGTTATGTAGAAATGTCTGGTTACTTGTAACCTTGTAACTCCGTTCCCTGAAAATGGGGAACGTGATGCTGTGTTTCATAATGCTAATGATAATGTTCTTTAATGTTCTTTAATCTAATGCTCTAACGGTTGTGAAGCATGTGTGTCAAAAACACAGAGCACTGGATTTAAATAACGTGTGGCGGTGACCTCATTAAAATGCGTGTCCATGGAGGCTATAAACTGATGTGAAACAAATGCATCTTCAGCTTATATCTTTGTCTAAAGAAACATCTGGACATGCCCACAATGCAGCAATGAGGAGCAGTATCATGTCTTGCTTTTCAGGGAACAGGCTTACAGTCAAGTAACCTGAGACATTCCCTGTCAAATGCTATACTCAATGCTGCACTTCATAATGCTAATGTTATAAAACACTAAATTATTCTAATTAATGCTATTCATTAGAGCAGCCATTGTCAGTCAATAAGAAACAAAATACGAGAATATATGATGCACATGCATAAGATTCAGCAACAAATCTGAATCTGCCATATTGGTGAAAAAACCCATTATGCACTGTGTTCAAAAAAAGAGACATTTGAAAGAGAAATAAGTTCATAAATAAATATGTATCAGAATTTAGTTTTGTGGTTTTTCAATTGGTCCTCTTGTAATGTGTCTTAGGAATTATAGACTTAAATCATCAAGCAGTGTGGGAGAGTGAAGTAATGATAACAGAAACACAACAGGAGGTTAATTTTTCTCATGTCACACAAACACTTATTGTTACGGAGGAGACTCCCGCACTGCCTCCGTGCAACCGTCGCCTGAATACTGATTCGGTTTGGACTATTTTCCACAAGCCCCATACCTGGGACTGATGAACTTCCTGTTTGGTGCACCTGGACCTCATTAGCCAGTCTATTTAAACTTACTCATCTGTATGACTCTTTGTGAAGTCCTATTTTGCCACGGTGACATTACTGAGTGGTTTCCCATTGTATTTGTTTATTCTGTGTATGACCCCTGGATTGATTATTGTTGTTTGATTGTTTGCCGCCTGCCTTGATTACTGTTTTGTTTATTGTTACTGATTGTTTGCTGCCAGCTCTGATCTTGCCTGTTTCATGTTTCTGCCTTGGTTTTTCCCTATTGCTCAGTTTACTGGTGTAATTGACCCTAGCCATGATTAAAGATACTGCACATGGATCTGCAAGGCTCAGCCTTTTTGTTACACTCATGCTAAAGTTTGCACAGTAATTTTAGAGATCATTTATGTTCTTTAATCTTTGCAGTCTGTGGAAGTGCAGTATTGGAGAGGACGGCTGTGCTGCTCTGGCTTTAGCTCTCAAATTAAACCCCTCACACCTGAGAGAACTGAATCTGAGCTGTAATAAACCAGGAAACTCAGGTGTGAAACTGCTCTCTGCTGTACTGGAGGATTCCTACTGTAAATTGGAGAAATTACTGTGAGTTATGATATTGTTATCAAATAGTTTATGAGATATATAAAAACAGTGGTATCTGTAAAAAGAAAAAATGAATGATTATGATTGAAAACTTTAAGCTTTTGCCAGTCAGTGAGAAAAATCATGAGAATACATGATGTACAATTGAGATTCTGAATGTCAATCTGAATGTCATCCTAGTAAGAAAATCATATTCTGCACTGTGTTCAAGAGAGAGAAATATTGAAAAAAGGAGAAATAGCTTCATACGCCATTGTTAGTAATTACTTAGTTTTGTAGTTTCTCAGTTGGTCTTCCTGTAATGTGTCATATGTGTGATTTTGTACGTTGAATTATAGAGAGTAAAGTAATGCCAACAGAAACACAATAGAAGCTTGATACATTTTTCCTCATTCATGTTCTTCTCTCTCTGTAGGCTGTATGACTGCATGATTGGAGAGGACGGTTGTGCTGCTCTGTCTTCAGCTCTGAGATCAAATCCCTCACACCTGAGAGAACTGGATCTGAGCCATAATAAACCAGGAAATTTAGGAGTAAAACTCCTTTGTGCTGTACTGGAGGATTCACATTGTAAACTGGAGAAATTAAAGTAAGTGTTTTTGTATTTTTATTTAATAGTTATTTTATATTGAGTAATAATATAAGGAGAAACTGTTATTTTTCAAGATTAGCATTGACCCTAAAACATTTTGAATCACTTATTTATTGCAAACTTTTATCTGTGGCCTTTGATCTTCGCCCTGTACCAGTCTTGTGTGCATTATGCTTCATACCATAGGGGCTGGATTTTTTTACTTCCGGTTGGGTGCTGTTTGCCCTGTGATTGGACTCCTGGATCCTATGCCCTGTGTTGTGTTTTCTTTGTTGAGCACATGGCTTATGGTATTCATCTTTTATGTGCTCTTTTGTCCTGCATTTAATGTTTGGACCACATGGCTACTGTTTTGCTTCTGTGTACCATGTGCTGTCCTGTCAAGAGTATTGGTCCAACCCCCTGCCTTTCCCTTGTTTCCATTCCTATTTTCTACCCTATTTATTCCCTTTGTGTTCTCTGGCCTGTGCCAGAACATGGGCATGGGAAAATAGTCTAATAAAGCACTGAGGCTTCCCTTGCTGTTCTGGGAAAAGATTAAAAGCTTCAACACTCTTTGGTTAGTAAAAAATATAGCAGCCAAAAGCCTGTGGAAAAAGTGACGAGGAAGTTACCTTTTTTTAAGAAATAATAGTTGTTTGACAGTGTTGAAATTGTAAAGTAAGATCTGGGGTTTGAATGTTCTAAAACACAAAGCAAAGCATGTGCACAGTTGAACAGAAAGTGAAGCGTTGTTTGTCATTGATCAACAGACACTCTGATATGGGCCTTCACTAAAGATTGTGCTGCATACTTTTTATGTATCTTAAAGTTTCAGTGTCACAACATCACTACCAGAACACATTTGTGATAAACATTTGAAGCTGGAAAACACCCAGATTCTGCCCAGTCTGTTTTTTATGTTGTTTTTCCTTCTATGGGATTTGTTTTTGTTGGCTTTTTGTTTTCTCTTAAATAAAAGCCCTGTTACAGCTGCTAATGAATTGTCACCTCTACTTCCTATGCCCCGGTGTGACACTGCAGTACACCAGAAACAAATCCCATGAAGTGCTTTAGATTCAGCAGAGTCAACCATATCAATCTGAACATTCTGTATTGTTTAATCAAGTTTTTCTGCTCATTATGTGAATTAAGGACTACAATGGAAGTGTTGATTTTCAGTTTTCACATTGTTGTGATGCTGTTGCTATAAGTGTGACCACTCAAGTGGTGAGGTGATGGGATTTAGACAAGATGTCTTTCTGAACAGTTATTAGGACCACATATCCTTTTAATTTATAACGGTTCCTGCAATCTCACTGCCTCTTTTATACTACGATTGTTTGAATATCGCTTTAGGTGTTATTATACACATAATACCTGGGTCGTTTTTTTTGGCATGATTTCTTAGTGTCCGACATATCAAATACAACCTTCAGTTTCTCATCAATAAATAACTATAAATCATTATACTCAACTCTGTTCATATCTAAGACAGTTACTGTCACCAGAGGGAACCTTCACCGGAGCACTAACAGTATCCAGAACAGACTACAGATCCCAGCATGCACCTACACTGGAACTGATTACTTCCTGTGTCACCTGGCCGTCATTACTGCTCACCATATAAATGCAAAGTCTTGTTTGCCTTGTGCTGCATTACTGAGCGTTGCTTCTTATTGTTATTCTGATCGATTTCTGTGTATGACCTGGACTGTCTATTGATTGTGATTCTTTGCCGCCTGCCCTAGTTTGGATTGTTTATCGATTTCTTTGATTGTTTGCTGCCTGTCTTGATCAACGTCTGTTGATTCTAGTGTTCATGATTGTTTGCTGCCTGCCCCGACCTAGTGCCTGTTCTAACGTTTGATTGTTTGCTGCCTGTCTCGACCTTCGCTTGTTATTCGACTTCGATCAGAGTATCTACGTTGTGTTTGTTAACCACATGTTACCGATTTTTGCCTGTCAACTCTGTCATTAAATTGTGCTGCATATGGATCCAAGTCACTGATTTGTCATTACAGCTACAAATTGCAGCGTAACCAGAGTGCCAGAGGAGAACTGGCCCTCCTGGTTGAGCCTGGCTTCTCACAAGGTTTTTTCTCCATCTTTACATCATTGGAGTTTTAGTTCCTTGCCACTGGCTTGCTTGCTGGGAGACTGCTGATGTCTAACTTAGCCTAGGGTTTTGCAAATTGTAAACATCTAATATTTTATTGTACATATTTTATGTATGTATGTATGCTACTTTTGCATGTTGTGTGTAGTTCATGGTACTAATGCAAATCCCTTATACCCCTGTCTCATAAGATATAATTTATTATATGCCATCCTTATGTAAGCTAGAACGCATATCTTGCTTAATAATTTTGTGGTGTTATCGGTTCAGTCAACCCATTATTCATAACATACTATAAACCTAGTATACCTAATTAGTCTTATACATCTCACACATATTAGTTGCAATAATACCATTAACATGTCATTTGTTCTGTGTTTTTATTATTATTCTTTGTTTCTCTATGCAAAGCTGCTTTGAAGCAATGTAACATTGTAAAAAGCGCTATATAAATAAAATTTAATTTAATTGAATATGACTGAGACTGAGATAAATTGCGTCTATGAAAATTAAGCCTTTTTTTAGGGCATGAGCTTGTTTGTACATCTATCTGTTATGGTGAAGGTTCCAGCCTCCTCTGCTTCGCGCCACCAGAGGGAGCATTCTCCGGAATACTGAACGGACTCTCGAACTACATCTCCCAAAATGCATTCTACATCCGCTGATCACTTCCAGTTCGCCACCTGTTCATCGTTTCCTGCTGCCTATTTAAACCGGACAAACACTATCACTCTTTGCGAAGTCTTGTTTGCCCTGCATAAATTCCGAGCGGTTTCCTATATTCTCCTGCTGTTTTTTGTGTATGATCTGGATTGTGTTTTGGTTATCGATTGTTCTCTGCCTTCCCCTTGATTGGACTGTTTATCGTTTTGATTCTTGCTGCCTGCCTCAACTTTTGGACTGTGTTTCTGGTTTTTGATTGTTTACTGCCTGTCCCGACTATTGCCTGTCTACGATTACGATTAGCCTCACCTGTGTTGTCCCTGTTCACTGTTGATTACCTTTGCCTGTTTGACCATTCCAATAAAAGCTGCATATGGATCCTAACGCCTCAGTGGAATCTGCTTTGAGGACAAATTTTTGACCTGGTCTTTTAAAAGTCCTAAAGGAAAGATTAACAAAAAATAGATTAAAGCTTTCAGTGATGTTCATTGTTGTGTATCATATAGTTTTGTAGTTTTTCACCTGGCCTTCTTGTAATGTGTCATATACAGTATTTGTGATTTTGCACATTACATCAATTATTATCAATTAAGTACAGGTATATAACTGCAAAGTCCTAGAAACATAATAGAAGATTAATAATTTTTTTACAGCTCTTACAAACACACACATTCTAAAGTTTACATAGAAATTTCAGAGATCATTCATGTTCTTTACTCTCTGCAGGCTGTGGGACTGCAGTATTGAAGAGAAAGGCTGTGCAGCTCTGGCTTCAGCTCTGAGATCAAACCCCTCACACCTTAGAGAACTAAATCTGGGCAAAAATAAACCAGGGGACTCAGGAGTGAAACTACTCTCTGCTGTACTGCAGGATTTACAATGTAAACTAGAGAAACTAGAGTAAGTTTTTAAATTTTACTTTATAGTTTTTAAATGTAAATAGAAATACTAATATCTTTCAGGTTGAAGATAGAAAAACAATTTATTATTCTGGTTAAAAATGTTTAACTCATTACAGCAGCCATTGAGTCAATATGAAACATAAGAGAAAACATCTTAGGTTACGTATGTAGCCCCGTTCCCTCAGATAGGGAACGAGGTGCAGCATCAGGCTTGATGCTATGGGGAACAATAATGCCCACTGCACAACAGTAAGGCCTTTCCCTAGAAGCTGTGAAACATTTAAACAAAAACATCAGGAGCAGATGTAAACTTTTTAACCATAAGCACCTGGAGTTGAATTCAAGTCTAAGCTGTAAAATCTTTGTGTGCGGAGAGGACCAGTCTGCCGCAGCATAAACATCACTTAGAGATGCTCCCCTAGAAAAATATCAGGCCTTACAGGGTAATAGCATCTGTGATTCAGTGTGATAAACACTGTTTTGTGATTGCATTTCTTTGCTTGTGGCCACCAAAACAGATTAAGAGCTGAGAGGTCTTATGTCACTGGCCTGAGCAGTGGACAAAGTTCCTCTAACTGGACACAGTAAGTGAAGCCTTTCCTGCTCTGGTGACTCAAATGACGGAGGACAGAAGGCTTGAAAAACCACCAGGTGACCAGCTGCAGCAGGTACCTTGGAGATATAGTCTAGTCTAAGGTGCAAAATGGCCTTAACAGAGCCAGGGGCAAATCCAAACAGGCAGGGTCTACTGATGGAGCCTGTAGATCCCCTACCCTTGTGGAGCCACCTTTAGAGTCAGAAATTTATCCAAGGCTGACTCTAGGGGCTCAAATGGAGCCAAAAATAAACTCTAAAACAATAGTAACGTCTCAAGAAAGGAACCCGCGTGTAACAGAAAGGCCTTAGCTGTCTGGCACCACACAGAAAACGGAACACCAAAGGATGTCTTCCAATAGAGTCTCCAGAAACAGTGGCCATGTAACCTTATATATATATATATATATATATATATATATATACAGGGGTTGGACAATGAAACTGAAACACTGGCCAATTTAGTGTTGGAGGTTTCATGGCTAAATTTGACAAGCCTGGTGGCCAATCTTCATTGATTGCACATT
>JAZGTJ010004853.1:0-13884 GCA_036877575.1 Botia almorhae
TGTTTCTGGAGAAACGTTGTCTCGTTTCACTGTATACTTGTATATGGCTGAAATGACAATAAACTCCACTTGTAACTTGTAACTTGTAACTTGTAACTTGTAACTTGTAACTTGTAACTTGTAACTTGTAACTTGTAACTTGTAACAGAGGATTTAAATCGGTTGATTTGTTTGGAAAGTTGTCATTGGTTATGGTACTAGCTCAGTCACAATATGCAAAGTTTAGGAAAGGAACAATTTCTATGTTTTACAGAAGCTTTACTGTTGACAGGGACAGATTAGGACACATAGATCAGTGAGGAGCCCAGTGAAGAACCGAATGCAACAGGCTTCGGGGGCCAACCCTGCGGTGAAGACTTCCTCATAAGCATTTCCCATCTACTAGTCCATCCTTACCTCACTGTTCTTTAGGTGTCACGGGAATTAAGAAATAGGGAAAGAAGGAACAACAGTAGCAGATTCAGATCAAACAGAGGATACAACACTAGTGTTTTCAGACTTTTACAACACATACTGCTCTGTCCTCTTTAGTTTTTTTTCCTACTCTGTGCAGATACTACTTGATAGCTGTCCCGAGACTCACACGCACCGACCTCCTATGAAGCCACAACCTCTGAAAAACAACTAGACCTACTGCCAAGCCGACTGAAAGATAAAAAAAAATTACACAACGCAGTAAAACACATACAAGAACTTCAGTTATTCGTCAACATGATCAAGATTTCCATTAATGGACCCATCCATTAATGTACCCATTGATGGTCTTTGCTTCTGAGTTTCCAACACTAGTTCATAGCAAGACAACTATTAATTGTCTGTTTACGTTATTGTTGGTTACACATTAACAGGTGTAAAAGGTTACAAAACTTTCTGAACTACACAACTGATTAAAGTTACAAACCCTACATAAGTACGATAGTGACTGCAAAACATGAAAACTTGACGTTAGGTGAATCGATCAGACTAAATACCTTTCCCTTGGAGTGTGGAATGCCCAGTGAACACTGATAAACTCCACCCAGTAGAGCCGCCATAGCAAAGCTGTATCCGCTTACGGCCTCTGGAGAGTTCTTCAGGTTATTGATGCATTCAGCACAGCGCTCCAGTAGAGGCGTGAGCTGGTGCGGCAGAGCCACGGCAACACAACGCAGACACCAGGCTGCAGCAAGACGAGCAGCCATGCTTGGGTGCAACAACACCGATGTCACAGTCTCCAAAAAACCTGCAACATCATCAAACAGTGTGTTGGTGGTTTACTGTAAGTTGTAAATACGTGAGTATGAAAGAATTACAGGCATATGCAGGAACACTAGGATGGAGGTTTAAGCCCTAACATAACTAAGGAATATCAGCCTTGTGCTCATGTGGTTACAGTTAGTTATGGCTGTGTGTGGTTATGAATGGTGGTAGGTGGTTATAGGTATGTAATCTGTGTGTAGTTTTGAATAGCAGTGTGG
The DNA here is from genome assembly GCA_036877575.1 of Botia almorhae. Taxonomy (NCBI): domain Eukaryota; kingdom Metazoa; phylum Chordata; class Actinopteri; order Cypriniformes; family Botiidae; genus Botia; species Botia almorhae. Next base: position 1,458 of record JAZGTJ010004853.1, read on the forward strand.
TTATAAATATGTAATCTGTGTATTGTTATGAATGGTGGTGCGTGGTTATAGATATGTAATCTGTGTGGTGTGTGTGTGTAGTTAGTAATGGTGATATGTGGTTATAGACATGTATCTGGTGTGTAGCTATGAACTGTGGGGTGTGGTTTTAGATATATAATCTGTGTGTAGTTATAAAAGGTGGTGTGTAGGTTTATGTATCATACCAATGGATGTTTCCTGGATGAGAGGAGATGCCGTGGCACTCAGACTCTGCACCAGACTGCCCAGCTCTTTTAGAGCACAAACCATCACATGCTGACTTGCTGACACATCTGCAGCTCCAGTCCGGTTCTCACTGCTGGTGTCGTTTACTACAGCCTCTGTGAGAAAGGGGAGCCAGGGATTACCAAAATAAGTGTTTCCTTCCAAAAAAGGCCAGAAATTAAACTGGTAATCAGGAGAGAGCCATTGAAAACTTTAATTTACTTAACATTAACAATCCTTACAATACCAAACTAAAATAGAAGGCGAATACCATTAACACGGGCACCAAAATTCCCTCCAGACCATCAATTTACATTCAGTCAGACTATTAATTAAAATTCAGCTTTTTTTAAACTATTTTGAACTATTACTTAAACTAAACTTCCAGTAGAATTATTACTTTTAGTATATAGATCACTTTATATTGGTCCACACACGAAACCAAAAGAAAACCCTGAGTCACCTTACCCACAGCTCTCATCTGTTTGCTGATGGCCAAGCAGATTTCCTTCGCCGCAGCAATTTGAGCTTTCTCACCCAGCAGACCGCCCAAAGTCGCCCGCAAGGCAAAGGAGACACAGCGGCGTGAATACACGGCTTCAACATGCGTCTGTGTGGCCCGCGGGTGAGCCACCAGCTCCAGTAAATGAGACAAAAACACGGCAAAATTACGTTCCAGCCACTGGCCTCCCAGTGTTGTGACAAACACCACATAAGCCTGTAGACAGACACAAATCAACACATTTTAGGGATGTGACCCTAATAAGACAACCTTCTGCACCTGGACAGTTTTAAGAATTCACCTTCCTAAAAAGATGTAGATTATTAAGAAGTAATTGAGGGCAAAGATCAAAGGTACAAGGTAGGCATCTGTATGTAACTGACTGTGCGAAATGGTTGTTCCCTCAGGAAAAAAAACCCTGCTCCTAAGTTACCACTGCAGCGGTGTTATGTACAGCAGCCAAAAGGTATCATGTTGGATGCAGCTGCCTTAAGCCCCAACAGTCTTTGAAAGTGCTTTACAGTGATGGCATTGCCTAGCTTTATCCTAGTAACTGTAGCCAGGGTAGACTTAATACATGCAGGAAACAGCTGTGCCCAGATCTTAGTTAAGTGCCACACTATTCCCAGAAACACAGCTCTCTGCTGGGGAGATAGCAAACTGTTCTTGGCATTTAGCCTTAACCCCCAAAAAACATCAAAAACCTTAATCTCTATCCTGAACTGCCATTTCCATGGACTGGGCCAGAAAAAGCAAGTCATCAATAAAGAGTATACAGTTGCCCTGATGTCTTAAAGGAGCCAGAGCTGAATCCATACACTTTGTGAAGCTGCGGGGAGATGATGCTTGACTGAATGGAAGAAGACAATATTGGTCTTGGTCTTCTGAAAGAAGAAATGCATTCTATGGCCTCCTTCACCAAAAGAGACTGCACTTTCAGTTACAACACCCGACCAGTTCAGTATTGACTACCATCCAAATCACCCCATTGAATTTTGATGGACGGTGCCCGAATTGGATTCCGTAACCTTTTTACACTGTTCTCTGGACCCATTGAGATATGTTTGAAAGATTCTTCTATGTATCTAGATCATTTAGGGATATCAACCTTTCAAGGATGACCTTTTTGTGTATAACAGGTTTGGTATCCTGAAGTAGATAACCAGCAGGAAAAACTAAAATTTTTTACATGTGAACTAGCAAGGGCCACAACGACTTGTGGAACCACCTAGATTTCCGTTTGCTGTAAATCGTTGCATCCCAACAGCACAAGGCGGTGGAAAGCAAACATCTGCTGAGGGCTCGCTGCCTCGCTAAGCGAGACAGGACCTCTTTCCCAAAGCCACCTTTGAGAAAATAAAAGTCCACAGATCTGTTTTTTCCTGAGACTTCAGGCTCTCACCAAGCTTTCTCTGGGGGTGGAGGGGGGGGGGGGTCGAGAGGCAATGTTCTCATTTTGCTCCTGCCTATACAAGGAGCTGGTGGCTGCTGTATGGGGCTGCTCCCTAGAAACCTCTTAATGATTGAGTTTACAGCATCATCAAAGAGGCTAGAGGGTGAAAATGGGGCATCAAGGACAAAAGACCATAAGATTTAACCACAAATGTCTCCTCATGGCCACCAAAGCAGACATGAGGCGGCCGATGGAATTGGCCTGGAGACCAAAATCTGATCTGTGGCCCAATGCAACTCTTTAATATCATCAGGCCCAACCTCCCTGCCCTCATCTAAATCTTTACAGAGGTCAGCTTGGTATGCCTGCAAAATAGCCATTAAATGAAAGCACACTGATGTTAACAGATAGATTAAAGTTGCATATCGCTGCAAACCTTAACATTAACTAATAACATTAATTTCATTAATAACTGGAAAATGGTTATTTTTAGGAGCCATTTTGTTCTTCCAGTTTAAAAAAGAAACGTTGAGACAACGTCACGAAATGTGACATTCGTGTGTTATTTTAAAATGACAAATGGCTGCAGAGTATACATCTATGTCATTTTGTTTAAGCATTTCTCTGCATTATTCATAAAAAAGAACTCATTCTATTGAATTACTGCACCATATTATGCAATACCTGTTATTGAGAAAATATCCTTTGACGTGACCACAGCAGAAGTTTGGGTGCTGCTGTATACTGCCAACAAGCATGGATAATATGTTTGTATTTTTTAACATTTTATATCGTATAGCTTTGTGAATTTGGGACTTGCATTGAGAGATGCACTGCAGGTTTCACTCAAACGTAAAGCTATTCAAATGGTCTTTTTAAGCACAGTGTATTTACTCATGTCACAAACACCTAAAATATCACATAAGTTCATTGATAAAAGTTATCCTATACTGTGTCAGCTGCAAAATGACAGCTGTTTTTATTTCTTTTAAGCGGCTTTCACCCCAAATAGCGCACTTACATCCACTTACCAATAGTATAGATTAAGGGCATGATACCAACTTTTTCTAACACATTCTAGTGTGTATATAGTGTTAGTACTACTTTCTGCTGCCACTGCAACAGCGTGCTGTTCCCGCTTCTGTCCCATGTAAGAACAACTCTGGGGGGGTCACACTGGGGGCCTGTCATATAATTCAAAATTCATGGGTGACAAGGTTAATGAAACACCCTTTTAATGCAATCACCTCCCACCTAATTGCAGTTGAGCATTCCCCTTTTTTAAATTGGTTAAACAAGTAAGCAGAATCCATCTGTAATTTAGTCTGAAAATTCACTGAGGTGTTTGTTTAAGCAGTGACCAGATATTGTAGAACAAGGAATAAAAGAATGCTGATGTTTGCTGATGCGTTTCCAGTCTTACCTGAGTGACGCCGACCCGCACCTCCCTACTGACCGATGCTCCCTTCAGCATCTCCCCTCCACTTTTCAGGAAGCCTGAACCTCCACGAAGAAAACCTGTGGCCATCAACTCCAGAACCTCCTCTAGAGTCGCTCGCTTTACATTCTGACGCATCACTAATACGCAACAGAGAAACCATCATCCCACATAAACGGATTATTGATATAAGCTTTAAATCACTTCACATGACATTTAAGAGTACAATCATTTTTGTGCAATGACCAGAAAATAGTAGCGCATTTACATGGAGCATTGTATTCCAATTGTAATTGGTTTAAACGGTTAATCCTCATAATAATAAAAAAAAAAAATTTAAATTTTAATCGGTTTGAGAGGGGTAGGATAAACCATCTAACAACACTGTCAGTTGACTATCCGCAAGCTGACAAGATGTGTGCGTTATATTTCAGCCTCCAAGCATTTAGGTCCCAAAAAGATTAGAGGATGCCAAAGGTGGTTCAACTTCAAGTACGGAGTAAAGAGTAAGGGTATGCCTGCAAAATAGCCATTAAATGAAAGCACACTGATGTTAACAGATAGATTAAAGTTGCATATAAATACTCATGTAAATGTTATATTTCAGATTTGTCTTTTTAACACATTTAAAGACATTTCTAAAATTCTGTTTTCACTTTGTCATTAAAAGTGTACTAAATGTAGATTGAGGAAAAAAAAGACAAACGATTGTACTATCAGGCTGTAACATAACAGCCATAAAAGTGAAGGGGGTCTAAATACTTTTTGAATGGCCTGTATGTCTTCTGAAGTTAAACAATACATTTGTGGGAGATAAAGCTTAACGTTTTGAGTGTATTTAGAGATTAATATGTCACGCCACGTTGAATGTCAACACCTGTAAAAATGAGTACACTCAACATGGCGGCACTCACTGCAGTATTGTGGTGTCAGTATTTTTTAATTTAGCACACTGATTTTTTTGTTTGCATAAATACGCGACGTAACGATCGCTAAAAATCGTAATCTTTTCTCTCACAAATGTATTTTCACTTCAGAAGACAAGCACATGTACATTTTCCAGCAATAGTAGGCTAGTAGGCATACATAGACCTGCTGTTGGTTGAATAATAGCACTTTCCATATTTCCAAGTACATATTTGCAATATTATACACATATTTGTAATAATATAATTTATCATTGGTATTGAGATGTACCAAAAACATACAAGCTGGCTGTTATCACACATCTTATAAAAACACAACCTGATCTCAGGAAAATAGTAAATTACAGACCCATCTCAAATTTACCTTTTATTTAAAAAATACCTAAAAAGGTGATGTCATCACAGGTACTAATGATTTGCCCTTGTATTTGCTGATGTGGTTGCACGTCTCTTCTGGTGCTACTCGACCTTAGCACAGCCTTTGACACTACTGAGCACAGTATTCTCTTAAATAGGATTGAAAATTATGTTAGCATAAATGGAACTGCACTGGCATGGTTTAATAATATTTATCTGACCAATTCCAGTTTGTTGCTATGAGTGAAAAGGTGTGATATCTATCAAGTTCCGCATGGAGTACTGCAAGGCCTAGTGCATTCATTGCTATGTTGACGATACTCGGCTGTTTCTTCAAAGCTGAAAAAGACGGATAAATTTACCACACTAGCAGAATGTATAGTCGATATCAAATCTTGGATGACTAGCAACTCTCACTCTTGATGGAAGCTCTATAAAGCCTGCGTATCAGCAATGAATCTAAGTGCCCTTTCTGATAGCAATCTGTCCTTTGAAAACCACTTTTCCAATATTTGAAAACCACATTTCCTCATCTTAGAAACATATCAAAACTATGACACATGCTCACACATGGTGGCTCCCCTGCAAGTTTAATATAAAAAATTTCAGCTGGTTAAAAAGGAGCAGCTAGAGTTCTTACAAGAACAAGTATGACCATATTAAATCGGTTCTGTCAACTGTACTGGCTGCCTATTAAGCATCATGCTGATTACCTACAAGGTCCTGAATAGTTCCTTACTTCATGTATTCTGTTTTCAGTGTTTTATGTTTAATAATTTTTCTGTTTTCTGTGTTTTATTTTTCATTGTATGTAAAGCTGCTTAGAAGCAATGCAACATTTAAAAAGCATTATAAATAAAATGTAATTGATTTACTTTGAGCGGTGTTTCCTATTCATTACCTAGACTGTGGAACACCACCATAGACTAATTTGTCCAGCCACAGTTTCAAAACAGACTAAAAATATTTTTACACCTATCATAATAACAAAGGGATGTCTAACAATGTGTTCTGCACCATTGTTTTGGCAAAGCAAAACACTCAGTCAAATGCTTCAGCTCCAACTTACAAATACATGGACTGCAACAAACGGAGCTGAAGACAACAAGGCCATCTGACAGAGGGTTTTACGCACGCACGCACGCACGCACGCACGCACGCACGCACGCACGCACGCACGCACCTTATTGCACTTACTGTAAAAGGACGAATTCACACAGTTTTGTGAAAAAGCCCTTTATAACAAATATTGACTAAGTTACATGCTTGTAACATAAACATCTGTGAAGAAATCCGATGTGTGACTCAATACTGTATTGATCCATGTAATACATCTTAAAGTGACAGTAGCCTAAGATTCCCACTGCCTCCCCTTAGATCAGGTGACCACCGTCAGAGCATCAGAAACTCACCGGTGGCCTGTTTGGGCATCAGAGCTGTGGCCATCGCTGTTCCCAGCAGTGTAGACACAGTGACACGCACTCCATACGTAGAGCCTTCTAGAGCTTTAAAACACAGTGTGGCAACGTTCTCTAGCTCAGTGGTCCAGATGAACACAGCCTCAGTCTGCAGCTCCAACAAACACTGAACACAGACAGCAACGATGGCATAGTCATAGTCAGCTCTAATAAACACTGATCAAATACAGCAATGACGACGACATCATATGATCTCACACATTAGTACACTTATCAGATCCAATTAGTCACAAACACCTATTAATTTATTTACTTATTATACTAATCTTTTTAGTTACTAAAGCTAGACTCCCTTGTATGGTATTTTTGCAAAATTCTATTTTCTGTCCTTTGATCATTTAATTTCATCACAGTAATACCATGTTCTCCGTAACACCGTAATTTTATATTTTTCCTGATTTTTATCTTTTCATTTTTCTTATTTCTATACTTCTGTCATGTATCAACTAGTGTTTCTGAAACCTGTCTCTGTTAAGTTCCTTTGCAAAACTGCAAAATTGGGAAATGCCCTACATGAACAAACTTAAATTGAAATTAAATTAAACTCTAACAAACACTCCAATATTAACGTTTCAAAGACAATTCAACAATTTAGAATATCCAAGACTATGGCTTATTGTATATAAGTTTATTTTTTATGTTTTTATTAGAAGTTGCAAGCCATTTTTGTTCTCTGAAGCTAACCTTTGCAACAGCACATCGCACAGCCATAGATCTGTCAGTCAGCAGAGATCGAGCGTTCTTGTAAATATCTCGATGACAGGAGGCGGCCGCCCCACCAAGACCACTGAGAACTTTCTGCAGGCTGAGCAGAATCTCACCTCGACCCTGAGACTACATCAGAACAACACACAGCTGTTTGAAAACAACGGTATGACGTTAATAAATGTGCCTGTAAGAATAATGATCACAGAATCTGAGCACCTCTGCACTCTTCAGAGCTTTCAGGAGGTTATTGATGGTTTCCGGAAAAGAGCTGCCCAGCATTCGGCCCATTCTCTCGTAGAAGGCCCCAACACAAGCCACTGCAGCCCTGCCGTCACAACCACAACACAGTTATTCATCTCTACATGAGAAACAACTGAATGCTTACATAATGAAGGGCTCAGACCAACCACTTGTGTAAAACACCATATAATTATGTTGTTTAAAGATATATTTAAAAAAACTAACATACATACATACATATATACAATATATATATATATATATATATATAGACAGATCAGAGTAATTTAATGACAGCAGTGGATGACACTCACAGTTTGGTGGGCAAATACACTGGCGTGTCATCTTTGCTCTTGATGATGTCATTACATTTGTCGAGCGTCTGGAAGACGGTGAAGGTGTCTCCAATGCTGTAGAGCATGGCCAAGTTCTTGGCCAGCAGTTTCCTCGTGGGCGGCCCAGGAGAGTTACCGATCAAACCAGTCAACTGCTCCACCAGCTTCTTCTGCTTCTCTTTCACGTCAACCTATTCTCAAACATAAACCACATCACACATAGCAAAAAACCTTCAATAACGGAACACCATATGGTGTGTGAAACTGTGGAAGAAAACTGTGTAATTTACTTTTCTGGGAATCCTGTGGTATTTCGTGTAAATCTGAAATCTTATTCAATATTGCGGCTATAGAAACAACTTAGTTTAACAACCTCAGAGTTTATGCCAGGTATGTCTTGAATAGTTTGTAAATTAATGGTAATGATAAATTAAGAGATTTTACTTTTCCGTATAGTCATTTATTTTTCTGTTTATTAAATAAAATAGTTCTGATAACAATAGTCATGATTATAAATTAAATCACCTTGTTTTAAAAAGTTTACTAAAATATATGAGTTACCCTGAGATCTGTAAAAATAGTTTGATTACTGATTAAACCTCTTATGTCTTTTTAAAGATACACACACAGTTTGGGTGGCATGTAAATTGCTCTTTAACCTAACATTTTGCATTAGATTTAAGGGTTTCTACAGTATATACAGTCCTAGAAGTTGACAAATTCACTTATATTGTTTCTTTTTCTTCAAGAACAATAGACCAAAAATAAATATAGCTGCAAGCAACGATGAAAGTCTCAAGCACTTTGAAGCCATCACCACCTGATGGTTGTCGCATGCATTTAACTCCTATTGACTATTTTAAAGTCTAATTTATGTAAGTGTGGCACACTTCCTGCTGCCAGTTGGTGGTGCTATGTCTGTGATTTAAAATCAGATATCATTTGACTCAGCATGACTCAAGAAATCTAAGGAGACCTCTTCCATGGTTTTAGATCAAAGTTATTAAAAAATATAAAAAATACATTTTTATATCTCTGAACCAATAAGAATTACACAACTTTTTCTCAGGACTTTCTGTATATTCTACATACCAAGTTTCATGCAAATCAGGCAAAGCTGTAAGATATTGTACAAAGCTTGTAGATATAGTACATAAATACGAAATATCAACACAATTCCATAACTTTTTGTCAGATGCTCCAGATGCTACGCATTTAATTTCATGCAAATTGGACAAACACCCTAGGAGTTTGAAAGAGTAGGTTTTAGAAAAATTCTAAATGGAGGGAAAACTTTTATGATGGAAATTGACATAGGTTTGAATCATCATGTGCCAAGGAATCAGACGAAAAATAATTTTCTAGGATTTACGGTTCAGAAGTAATGAGTTATGAGCACTAACATGTTTCAATCGCTATAGCGCCCCCTTATTGGTAATTTGGGTGAGTCCTTGTTCCTCAGTAGCGTCATGCTTGAACCCCTAAAAATTTGAACAATTATCAGTAACTTTCAGCGCATGGGCCCTTGCACTTTTTAATGATTGGACCAAATTTAATTCCACTATCAGCTGACCAACATTGACATCACAGTTGACAGTTCACAGGAAATGCCTGAGCTGCGTTATTGTAAAACAGGAAGTAACAATGCGATCTGAATAACTAGAAGTATGATGTTGTTCATGGCTTTTACATAACAAAAGCCTATTGGCTCGATTTTGTCAAGCCCTTCAATGTCACAACCAACATCCGGTTTTAATAATGAAACAGTCAGCACAGGAAATAACACTGCTCCTCAAGGTACTTTAGAACTTCAACACTGACATATAATACAGCATAACATTGCACACATTTGGCATAAAACATATTTCAGTATGTCAGGTCATATGAGATGTTTTACCTTATTAGAGGCAATGAGAACTTTATCCAGAAACCTGAGCCACTCAAATATGAAGACGGCTCTCTTGGCCTCAGTAACGTGAGCCAGAGCCTCTTCGTTCAGCAATAAACTGTGGGCCAACTCCATGCTTGAGAAAAGAAAGAGGCTGTCAGAGCAAAGCAGAGCAGAACAAACCTTCCGCTGACCTCATCATACACCAAACCTGAGCAAGCAGCAGCTCTGAGACAGGCAGCTTCCTAACAACGTCCCCAGAAATGCTGCCAAACATGCTGTCTGGTTAGGCATCTCACTATGTTTGAAGATTAACATAGCCATAAATGCTGTCTAGATAGACAGCTCACTAGGTTTAAAAATTAGTACGGCCAGAAATACTGTCCAAGTAGGGAGTTGGATAGGTTTTGTTACACCGCCGTGATCTGACAATATTGATTGAACAATACAGCAGGATTTCTCCGTATGTAAACATTTTAAGTGCAGCTTTAAATGTAATAATATGTAAGACACTGAAGGTCTTCCCGATTATCTGCATGCAGTCAGAGATGAAACACACACGGCCTGACCACGCAGCTCAGACTGTATTGATGGAAACCGATACACAAATACATAAGCGAACATTCCCGATAACCTGCCGCTGTCAGCCGACCTGGTGAAACAGTTAGCGTTAAGTTATTGACGTAAATGTTATCTTACCTGTTCTCGTACTGTGAGTTTCGTACTCAATTGTTTGTAACGAGATGGTCGAAGTGTTGCCGTCACTTCCGCTATCGCAGCCACTGAACGCTCGAAGAGTCACTTTCTCCGGCGGAGTCATTTGTGCGGTGCAACCTTACCATTTAAATCTATTCGGTGTTAGAACTTTTATTTTTAGTGTAACAAGTTCAAAAGTATAAAGACGAAGAAGTCGAGGTGACAAGTAATCCAAGGCTTTTATTGAATAAAGAAAACAGAAAAAAACGTTTGTGGGCCTGCTGCCTGAGCAAAATATCACACAAGCCACCAAAAAATACACCCTCTCCCATCCCAGCTGTGCGGGCCACTTATATCCATCTCTCTGCCAATTACTAGAATTAGAGACACGCCTCTAGTTTTAAAGTTCATTTTCTTCATTCTGTTACCTGATGGAGTTTGGATTCTTGTTGTGTCAGGCTTGCTTTGTTAGGGGACACTTAATATTCAACAATATTATTTACCTGAATGAGCTGACACTATTAGATGAGAACTGAGCTATGACATCATAATTTTCTGCAGAACTGTTTTATATATCAAATTAATTGAATAATTGATGAGCTTTACAATGGAACTGAATTAACACTAAACATTGAACTGTCTTGTCTGAACAATGACACCATTTTCTTTTAAAGCTACTTTACAAACAACATGAACTGCATCTCTATAACTCTGTCACAGAGACAGGTGTTAGTCACCATTCACTTTACCGCCTTATCACCGCTCATCTCCGCACTCATTCGCTCAAGGAAGACTTTGCTTTACCACGCCCCCCTTGTCTCAAATAGCTTTTGAATAACTTTTTATGTAAAATTAATTCACTTTAACTTTCAAGGAGATAACGTGAAGGATGTGCTACGGTTTCATGGAAAATTGCCGCCATCTATTGAAGAAGTAACACTTTAAAATTAAAACAACATGAAGAAATGTGAACTATAGCTATAAGATGGCTGCAGAGCATTACTTCAAATAGGTAAACATCTTTTCACAAGTTTTTAAATGAGTTTTGTTTATAAATTATAAAATTCCTTTATAATTTTAATATATGGCACCTTGTCAAAGTTTTTGCACTGAAGTGTATGTGAGCATAAGTGTTCCAAATTGTGTCTATTATAGTGTTGCCAATAAATATTGCTGCTTAAAAGAGAATGGGAAAATAATTTTTAAGTAATGTTTGCTGCTGTAAGGCATGTGATCATAATACAGGCATATGTGGGGGAAAATATGTGAACTTAGTAGTTTTTGTAGAAAATGTTGTTTTTCAAATGTAGGTTTGTGAGGAGGGGTTGTTGGGGGGATTAAGCTTGAGCCTAGCCTCGTGTCCTTATTCGAGGACAATAGTTAATTTACCATTAACTATTAAGACTGAATGGGCAAGCTAACTTGTGAATCAACATTTAAATTAAGATGAATCATATGTCATAGGATGTCACAGCTAAACGTCAAATAAATATATAGACATTATGTGCAGCTTAGAAGATTCTAAAGCATTTAACTGGGGGCCTTTTAATTTTTATTATCTATGTCTATAATATGTTAAGCCAAACGTATGCTTGCAGTTTAAGTGTATTTATTATTCATACCACAATACAAAAAAATAGAAAATAAGTACCTTAATAGAAATTATATAATATATATAATCTTGAAAAAGACTAATAAAATTGTCTGTTCATTGTAAATGAACAGCAATGCATATAATCATGTCTGGCAACTTAAATGTTTAACCTTTAGTGACCCTAATAGAACATTAAGCATTTAAGTATCATCGTTTAACAGATTCTATGTACACTAGTTATGGTATTGGCACTACGTAATCATAGTTACACATTATTTCCATTGAAATTGATGGATAAAAAAATCTTTGGCCTTAAAAGAATCCTTATCCTATTAATATCACAGCCCCTAGGGTGCAGTTGTGGCCTACTGGTGTCACGGAGGCAAGACAAGAAGTGTTCGATCGAGAAGTGGTCCCCGTGTAGCGCGACAGAGAACTCAAACGCGGATGTGCACGAGTGAGCAGGTTAGCCACGCGGTTGATCTGAGAACGCTCCGGCAAAGGAGTAGAGATTTCCACCCGAAAACCCGCGTTCTCATACACGCACAGAAAGGATATATAAACCTCCGCTAAGCGGTACTCACGTGAGTTGAGGTGGCGTTGAAATGAGCGACCAACAAAGAGGG
>JAZGTJ010004853.1:13934-29349 GCA_036877575.1 Botia almorhae
CGGATGTGCACGAGTGAGCAGGTTAGCCACGCGGTTGATCTGAGAACGCTCCGGCAAAGGAGTAGAGATTTCCACCCGGAAACCCGCGTTCTCATACACGCACCGAAAGGATATATAAACCTCCGCTAAGCGGTACTCACGTGAGTTGAGGTGGCGTTGAAATGAGCGACCAACAAAGAGGGCAAACATGAACTCAATGTCCGGTGCTGAGTGAACCTTACTTCCTGTTTATATATCCGCGGAGATTACTTCCGGGACCTCGTGACCTCACGTGACTCGGTGCGCGTGACAACAACCTTCAGTTTCAACTGTATATAGCGATAGACCAATATAAATGAAGCCCTTACAAATAAATCTAAACTTATTTTTCAAATGATTTTTAATTGCCTATGCAGTATAAGGACTACTGCTGGTGCACTACTTTTGTAATTGGATTTGCTGGAATAGCAAATGAAAATGTATGATCATATGCATTTAAGATTGATGTGGACAAGATCCTAGTTTTCTTCTCTGAATATTATACTGGATTATATTTTATATAGCACCAGAGAAACTCCATTGAGTCGATGATGTTTTGGTACATTGGGTTCACATAGCCAAATTCTGAGTAATGAAGTATGACAGAAATACAAGAAGACAGATTGGCATATCTGTTTTTTTTAACATTCATTCTATATTTGAGTACATAAGCAGCATGTATATTTGTCACTCCTACCCTTTGTTGTTATGGTTTTGAATTTTACAGAACCTTGCACTGTTTTCAGCATGTCTATTTTTTTTATTGTTCTGGTCTCTTGTGAGAGAGTCGTACAACAATTCATGTGTACGTGCTGTAAATGACTGATAAAAGCTGTGAATCTAAAATTATGACATTCTTAATTATGATAACGTCTTTGTATGAGGTCTCTGATGGCTTCAGCAAGTGAAGATTTAGTAACTCAAATTACGATGACATGGTCAAGCAGTTCTTATCAGTCAGACATGATGCAAAGTGGCTCCTCTCTAAAGTGTCTCAATAAACAGCAGTAAAAATACACAGTTCATCTGTACTATAGCCTTGAGCAAAGACAATGTGTAATTTATTTCCAGACTGACGCCGTACTGAGAGTACATCATAGTTTATCAGCTTATCTCCTGCTCAGCTCAGTGTGAAATAAATGGCAACCGCTAAACTGTGGACTTCTGGATAAAAATGACACAGTGTTAAACTTTCAGTTTAGCCCAGACTGTTATGATTTACTTAGTGGCTGCTTAAAGCGGTGGAGTTCCCTGGTTTGATTCACAATTTGGTGCACACCTGCTGTACTACAACTGACTGTTTTATCACTAAATGGTTCTTTATTGAGCTCAGGTATTTAGTAGATGTGTGCTCAACATAGTCTCATGAATGTAAGACATGGTTGGCTAGTTTTTGTAAATTCCTTAGAGAGATAAATAATTTTAGTTAGCTTTACTTCAACTACTTTTTAATATGGCTTGATCATTTTTGATAGCAACATTTTGGGAAATCAACAACTAATGGCATATTTTCATTTGTATCTGCATATAAAACGCGGTGGTAGAAAATATTTAAATACTAAGAAATTATACACTTTCGGTTTCTTTAGGGTTTAAAGTAATCATTTTTTGTATAACTTTATTAGTTGTGTGCATCATCGTGGATGCATTTTGCCAAGTTTTAGCTGTTGAACAGATGGCCTCACATTTTACTCTAGAACACTTTGATAAACAGAGGAGATCAGGGTCAACTCAACGGCAAGGTGCTCAGCCTCTGTCTGTAACACAAAACCAAATCATCACTCCACCACCATTCTTGAGGTGTGCTGATATGCTGTTTGGTTTCTGCCAAAAGGTGGCCCTGTGCATTTTGACCAAACATCCACACTTTGGTCTCATCTATCCAAAAGATATTGCCACAAAAGTCTTGTGGTTTGTTCAGATGCAACATTGTAAACCATGTTGCCATGTTTATTTTTATAGCGATGAGGCTTTTGCTTGGCAACTCTTCCAAACAAGCCATACTTGTTCAGTATTTGAATTGTTCTGTCATGAACTTTAACATTTTACATGCTAACTTGTATAGTCTAAGATATAGCTCATTTTTTTGCTATTTCTTTGCTAAGATAAATATATAAAGACTTGCATAAAACCCTAAAAAACTGTCTGGAATAAATTAAGTCTGGCAGCCTGGCTGTAATGATGGTCTGAGTCCTAATGCAAGTGCAGTAGATGGTGTTTGAGCAATGGGCAGGTTTCTGTACTAACAGGCTTTGGCAGCCTGCCAGCAGAGCTCCAGCAGTAGAGATGAAAGCTTGACTGCAGCACAAAGACGGGGAAAAGCGCATAAACCTTCAGTGAGAGGGGAGAGATGGGAAAAAGAAAAGAGAGTAGAGAGGGAAGAAATAAGAGAGGAAAAGAGAGAAATAAGAGATGGGTGGGGGAGATATAACATGAGAAAGAGAACGAAATGAGAAGAGCGCTGGGGTCAGATGGAAACAAAGAAGAAGAGAGAAAAAACAAAAGAAACTGTCAAGAGGCAGCAATGTGGCAGCACCATGGGACATAGAGTAGAGCACATCTCATTGGGATTGTAGAACAATGGGGTGGAACAATACAGTGTTTCTATACCTTACTTCTTCAATGAACCTCTGTAGTTTGTCTTTAAAAAGCAGTTTTAAAACAATTGATGTTTTGATATCCTACTTTTTAAAGCATAGAGGGAACAAACTAACAAATGCTCAATACACATAAAACTGTGTTCCCAGTGTAGTTGATGTGAATTTTTGGATGGTGTAACAGTAGTGTTTCTGACAATATCTAGGTAATTCCAGAGATATTTACTGTAGGTGTATACTAGTGTTGTCACGATACTGGAATTTCTAACTTCGACCTTGAAAAATATAGATATTCTATACCATTTTCGATACCACAGGGAAAAAACTGCCACAACGTTAGGGGTGTACATTTTTTTGTTTTTTTCTTTAATTTAGCTTTCCTGTAGCTCAGTGGTTAGAGCATGGCGTTAACAACGCCAAGGTCATGAGTTCGATCCCAGGGATTGCACATACTCAATGTATAGTGATCAATGTGTAGTATAATGCAATGTAAGTCGCTTTGGATAAAACCGTCTGCCAAATGCCTAATGTAAATGTAATTTAGAGATAAATATATCACAAGTCTAGAACATGACAATGATTTATATTTTACATGAAAAAAAATCTTAGGGTAGTGAACTTGTTTCAAAGGCTTTTAGATTGTCATACATTCAAAAACCAATAAAGTGCTTAAGTTAATGGTAATAGATATTTGTTAACATTAACACATAAATTAACAATAAAAATCACTTCTAAAACATGTATTAATCATAGTTAAATGTTACTTTAAACATTTACTAATACATTTACTAATTCAAACCCAAAGTTCTATCTGTTAATATTTTTAATTTGAACAAGAGCTAACATGTACCTTTGTATTTTTAGTTAAGTAATGTTAAAATGAAAGCAGTTACCAACCTCTCAAAATGCTTTATATAGGTCCGGTGCTCTGTCGATTTGTCCTACCTTGTCAGATTTTCCTACCGTAGCACAAAATGACACCTTTATCTATCGGTCCATCCTACCTTGTCAAAAATTCCTACAGCAAGTTTCTACTTTGCATCTGTGACTACGTAAAATTATTCAGTCTAATTTTGCCACAGATTTATATGATAGAATGATAAACAGTAAAATAATAGGTAGGATAATTTGACTGTGCAAAATACCTCATCAGATTGTGCTACCAGTGCAAAATAAACATGTAGGATGATTTGACAGTACAAAATACCCCATGAGATTGTCCTATCAGCATTCAATAAACAGATAGGATGATTTGCTATATGAACATTGATTCGCAATATGATCGTAAAAAGTTCTCATTACCTGTCTTGGTATAATACAAACTAACAGAAATAGTCAAAAACTGACCTTACATGAAGAAAAAGTGAAAAACTTACCTTACCACGTGCAAGTAGAAAAAAATATAGGCGTGATTTCAGCGTGACAAAAATGATGCAATATTGATGTGTGCATGTGTAGTAAGCCCTGGTAGAAAAATCTGACGGTTAGGATGAAATGTTAGAACAACGGGTGTCTGTCTTTCAGGTGCTTTGCTAAATTAGTGGTGTTAGCACCTTTTGTTAGCACTGCTTTGTAACAACGCTTGCATATTGGCGTGCTTGTGTCTTTTGCCTTTCCGTGTTCTTTTCCCTTAAATTCAAAATAATTCCAGACAGCACTTCTGCTGTATTCTTTCTCAACCAAAGCCAGTCGCGATCCCGCACCCGCATCTTTGTGTATTATACTCAAAATATCAATATTTTTGACAATACTGGTGTATACAAAGTAAAAATATTAAGACTGACTACCTGCAAATCATGAGAACTGATTTACAGCTGTGCTCATATTTAGTTCAACAGCACTCTTGCTTATGCGATACTGCTATTAACACAACAGCTTTATATATTATAAAGAAAAATATATTATTATTCTATTATTATAAAGAAATTATTTAAAGATGCAGATACAGTGACGCAGCGAAAGGGAAAAGGGAATGCATGGGACAAACATGCCTGAGAACATTGTTTTAGACATAAACAGTCCATAGATATAGATATTCTGTCTATTATCTCTTTTAACCTGAAACCAAAAATGGCATTATGGCAAAAAATTTCAGTGCATCCCTAAGCCCAGGAATAAACAATACTTATTCCAAACCTTTGATCACTGGAAATATTAGTAGCAATTGTTTGGTGTTTTTATTTTTCTGAATTTAATAACTAATTTTTATCTTGATGTATTCCCTACTGCTCTGAAATCTACATCAAGGTACACTTTACTGCAGTGACAGTCAAAATTTATGACAATCACATAAATAAGACCATCCCCGTCTTCTGTCTCCACCCATCCTGCTCATTCAGCTTGTGCTGCTCTCGACTTCCAGACATGCCAATGTGATTGACAGGTACACCATGGCATTGACATGAGTGATGATCACTTGTGTTGTCCAGCCTGTCAAACATCCGTGTGGAAAATGAAAAGGTCAGCTGTGATCTATGTGACGTCTGTTTGCCGGCCAGGCAGGACATGTGTTCTGGATGAGGGCTGATTTTGGAGGCTAGGTTCACCACCCCATGAAACTCTCTTATTCAGGCTGTATCCCTTCTGTTTGTTTTCTCTGATGCCTTCAGACATCTTAGAGATAACAGAAGTTCCAGACAATCCACAATTAGATGCCTGATAGGAAGTGTGGCAAGATTGTTTCCTGCGAGATAATTTAAAAGCAATCTGTTTCTCCTCAAAGCACTAATTGAAAGTTTTTTTTAAATATAGATCTTAATTGTTTATTATAGACAGCAAAAGGATTAAATGGAAACCAACTGGACATTATTGCTTGAGGCTCCTGCTTTTCAGATTTGTTTCCTAAAAAAACTGTGCAAGAGTTTCTAAAGAGATCTTCCCACACTGTGCTCAGATTTGCCATGGAAATAAAGTCTGACAAAACACATCAAATTCTTCCATTACCAATATATTTATTATATATTGTATATTTATTATACAATATAAAATAATCTGGCCATTTTTGATTTGCAAAGTTTTGCCTACTTGGATGATCAACAGAAATGTGTACTGATTTGATTTTTAATATTAGGTCTCACTGAGGAGCTGGGTTTAGAATCCAAGTGTTTAATAAACAGTCTGAGCAAACAATCCAAATCGACAGACAGATAATCGAAATCAAAGTACACAGGCAGTAATCCAAATACCAGAATACTAGTCAAACAGGCAAACAAGGCAGAAACAGCATTCCAAGAGATGTAATCCAAAACCAGACAAGCACAATGGCCATAACAACAAAGCAATGAACCAATGGACAATCCTCAAAAAGGCAGGCAAACTTTACACTTACAACAAGGTTTAAATGCATAACAAAAAGGAAATGAATGTGGAAGAAATAATAGCATCCTAGTATATGGGAGAGGGTTCCCTAAGGCAGTTGGGCTTATTGGTAACAGCCTCAGATGTTAGTCAATAAAATAATGCACACTTTCTGTTTTCAAATATTTTAATAGAGTTGAAATAACTAATCAGAAAAAAATAATTTAAATATTGCAGCTGATGTTTTTGTTTCTTGTCTGAAAAGATTATTTCTCAAATAAACAAGAAAAAATGTGTCCTCATGCATGCACACAGTACACAGCTGAACCTGCCTCTCTCTTATTTGCTAAATCCAATCTTAACAAACCGCCTGAAGAACAAAACCCTTTCTTGCTATTCTCTTTCTTCTTGTATTGCCACTTAGTTTAGCTGAAGGTTATTTTCAATATTTCAGTGACTGAGCTTGAGGGCACAGACACAAGGTATTACTGATCATTCACTGCAACCATATTAAAAGTGTTAGCTGCAAACTATACACTGTCCAATCAAAAAAGATATTCATTAGCAAACCTCTCAATGCAAACCTCAAAATACATGTTATGGTGTACAGTTAATTTTGTGGGGACCATTCATATAGAAGCATTTGCTTAAAATTACACTAAAATGTTCCTTTACTGTGAGCTAATGTCACTTTGTAAACAAATGGCCAGAAAGAGAGAACACTTTATAGATTAGGACAAAAACATCTATTTAATTACTATTAAGTATTTAAGTAGATGCTAGGTGTTTACTATACAAAAATATCCAAAAATATCATTGCTAAATGATAACAGATAACATTACTGATGGACGTCGATCTGTCTGCCTCAGTGTAAATAGCCGCAGTAATGGGCAAAAGAGGCATCATAGCAATCTGCCCCAAACAATATGCTTTTGTCCTCATAATTTACATAAAAAATGTACACAAATACCTATATATTGTAGCCATATTGATAATGTTTTGCTAATAACGAATATGTATAATCACAACAAAAAGTACTGCAGGCTACATTATAGTTAAGCTAACAAGTGCACTTGTTGCAAAAAACAGCTCTTAAATAAACTTATCACCAGCTTGTGAAATATGAATTGTGTGTGTGGGCTCATTTTACAGGTAAAACTCTAACAAATAACATTTCATGCAGTTTATCACAAGAAAACTATGCTGCATGAATATTTGGAAAACAATCATGTTAAGTGATTCCTTCATGTGAAATTAAATGTGTTAAATAAAACAATGGACTGGACAAAACAATGGATTGTAATTTGAACGCTTAAGTTATTAATCTATTTTATATATTATATATTTCAAAGCATATATTAAAATAAGTTGATAATCAAAAGCACGCCTGTGGATCGGTCAAGCCTGTGGATTGGTTGGCTTAACAGACTAATGTCTGGGTGTTATGGAGGAGGCTGTCGCTTCGCCTCCTCCCTGCCACCAGAGGGAGCGTTCGCCAGATTACTAGTTTCTATCCGGACTACATTTCCCATGTTCCCTGTGCCTAGGGCTGACTACTTCCTGTTTGCCACCTGTTCCCTATTAGCCCGGTTATATAAACCCAGGACTTCAGTGCACTTATTGCGATGTCTTTTTTTTGTGTGCCATGTCAAACATTTCAGCGCAGGTTCCCGTGTTGATTACCTGTTGCTGTTTGGATTGTTTATTGAGTTTGATCCTTTGTTGCCTGCATATTGCTTTTGCTTTGGACTACGTTGTTGATTGTTTGCTGCCTGCCCTGACCAATGCCTGTTTACCCGTTCTAATTTTGTCTTGCCCTCACTGCTATTTACCGGTGTTTGACCTTTGCCTGTTTTTTTTTTATTACTCTGTGTAATAAAAAGTTGCACATGGACCTTTCCATGACACTGGGAATATGGGCCAATGACTTTGATGACTCATTTTGCCCTGTCCAATCAAAATTATCTATACATGGTATGGAAACTGCTTAGCTCATGCCCGCAAAGGTCTGCAGAGAATAGTGCACTTAGCCGAGTTTATCTCTGGGACTGCTCTCTGCATGGCATCCACACCAGGTAAAACAGAGCCAGGGCCAAAATGATTCTTAAGGATTCCACAAATTGTACATACCTGTAACTCAAGACCTATTAGAGATAAATGTATGGCCTTATAGATTCTTATTTTTAAGCACCTTTTTGGGAGCTACGTTTTAAGGCTACTGGTTTTGGTAGGATACTGTAAGATAGGATACTTTTGGTAGAACAATGGTGATTGAAAGCACACAAATATGACACAGAATGTGACTGACTGGTATATAGCACTCATTAGCATGTCCTGGCCACTTGAACAATTAAAAAAAATGTGTTGAAAATATATTTTAAAATTTCAGGTGACATTATTGAATATAACCCATAGAAGTGGATACGTCTTGATCTAGTATGTTTTGCTTCACATTTTGAAATCAGGGTAAGTTTTTTATAGAAGAACATCTTTATCAGGCCACCACAAACATGAACAAAAAGTCAAAACCTGCAGTTTTTTGCACAGGACACACTATATTAGACTGACCAAATATGATGTTGATGTAATAAAATCTATAGCTGTCTACAAAATTGCATACATGTACATGAAACATAGCGCAAGGACTGCTTTATTGAAATTTTGTAGGTGGCGCTATAGAGCCATTTTGTCACACTTCTTTCTGAAATCCACCAGATGTAAATTTTTACCACTTCTGACACAAATGCAAACTTTCATAAGTTTCAGAGCATGTTTAAGCTAAAAAATGTTAACTAATTTGGATATAACAAACTGAGCAGTTGCAATACGGTCCTCACACCATCGTTGCTTCGGGCCACCCTTTTATTAAAATTTGCCTGAAACTCATAGTTTACTAATAGAGGCACATTTAGATCCCCATATCTCTGGGATTATACCATATAGGGCCTTAAAAAAGGCAACGAAGGGAAAAGTTGCTTTAGAATAAGAATTCTCTAATATAAGATTTCTCTAATAGGTCTTGAGTTACAGGCGTGTAAAATGTTTAAAAAAAGCACGAAATGTTCTTTTCCTTGTTTAAACTGTCAACAATTAGCAAATATTGCTAAAGTCAACAGATTTGAACAGATCTACCAATCTCTGTGTAAAAAAAATTATTCTGGCATTTTCCTCAAGTCATTTTTCACCCCCTCTAATATGGCTCCAAATTTCAAATAAAAAACATTTTGACCCCCATCTATAAAACAGTGGACTACTCAGCAGCTGTATATTAATGGCATTCAATATTTTGGCTTTCATCACTTTTTATGTTGGTCTTGCTGCTGTATTTTCTTTTCTGTTGTAATTTTAGGGAAATTTCCTAAATTTGCTTGATTTTTGTGGCACTTGTGACAGCACATGACACCAAAACGATTCCTTGTGTGTTTTATTTTATTTTTATTTATTTATTTTGAGTGCATCTGTATTATGTTGTCTGTTAAACATCTGCAAAACATTTAATTTCATATCTTTTTGTAAGGTTCATAATTAAAAATGCAAAACAACGCTTTTAAGATGTTTGAGATGTTTATATGGAGCTATTCTACTTTAAATTGAACCCAATGCTTTAAGATAAAGTTAATGCATAGCTAAATTCAATTCAAACTTTTGAGGGAATATAAAGCATTAAAGCTCGAGACAGTATAATCACAGTAGATAACCCAGAGAATATGTCTAGCTGTTAGGTGTGGTTTGGTAAGCATTGTCTCCAAATAATTTTCTCTGCTGTCAAGGGTTTATTACAATTGAATTTTTGTTGGTTTTCAATGTGTTAGAAGGTTGTGATGTTTTTAGTTGGTGTGTGGGCGATGTGTGTTTTGTGTCTGTGTGGGAGAGTTTGCGTGTGGGCTGTGAGTAAAAAGAATGGAACTGTAATCTTAATCTCTGGATGAGTTGGTTTTACATAGTACCAAACCAGTTAAATTGTGGTAAGGCCACCCAGACTATGTAAATTGTCAAAATAAGGAATTAATTTGTTTTTTGGTAAGCAAGCATTACATCATGTCTTAACCAGTCATAGCATGAAAAGATTCCAGCAACAAGTCTACACAAGTGACACAAATCATAGCCAATCAGAGATGTGGAGAAATTATTTTGGTTCTTGCACTCTCCTGTAAAACTAAGAATGTAAAACTAAGAATGCATATATTGTATTTTCATGACTTCTGTGGTGTTTCTCCAAACAACATGACAACAAAATGTAGTTGCTTGTCATAGTCATGAGGTAGGGCAAAATTTCTGTTTTAAATGTAAGACCTTTTGTCATTTGTAGTTTCTGTGTTATATACGTTAATAAAACACTTCCACTGTCATCTTGAATACTTAAGTAGTCATCACAGATCCTCTTGAAAGTCTAATTTCAGCACACAACTACACTTGAACCAAACATTTTAGTATGTTACAGTGAGAGAAAATAATGCGAAGTTTACAAACTACATTCACAAACCTCTCAGTTATAACACTAAGAAGAAAGTACTTATCTGTGAATAGGTAAAAAGCAAAGTACTTATCTAACTGAAAAGACTAATCCTTTGAGGGGGTCCTATCATGCGTCTTCAGTGTTATTAAGTGTGTAATGTTGATTTAGCATAAAAATGACCTGCACAGTTACAATGCTTTAAGTTTACAGTAAAGGGAATTCCCTTTAAAAGAAATCACTTTTTAAGAACTACAACAAATGGATGAAAGGGACTTTGTGACTAGTGTGTTGTTGCCATGCTGAAGATATACTGTTATAAATAAAAACAAATCTCTGTACAATGTCCTGTTCAAATCGTTTTACAAATGTACTTCTGGTTGATCCACTTCTTTTAATATCTTAAACTGGGCTCGAGGGCAAAAGTGACAATGTTACTATTACTAGGAGATTTATGCTCTGAGATTTACACATGCACAGCTTTCACACAGTTCTTACACACAACTGATAAGGAAAAACTGACACTATTGTTACTGTTTAATGAAACCTGAAGCTTGTGGTTATGGTAAGCGGCAGGACATTTCTGGAACATGGTTCAAGCAGGTGACCAATCATGACTACGTCAGCTTGACCAATCAAAGCGTTTTAAAAGAAGGGGCATCATAGAGACTGGAACTAAACAGAGTGTCTGAATAGACTTGAAGCAGAGGTGTTGTAAATAAATAATGTGAAAAAAATAATAAACATGATGAACAATTGATGCTATGAGGAATGCCTTTGGTGTGACCAGTATCTGAATTTAGGTATATACACCTGATGAGTATCATGCACTGCAGTAGACTAATTAGACTGTTGTGATTAGACATAAGATTCAGACACTGGTCACACCAAAGGCGTTCCCCAGTAACATCAAACCACATACAGTGTCTCATTCCCTTTCTCAGGGAACCAGTGTTACATACTTAACAATTAGGCATGAAAAACAAATTCCCCAAAAACAAAATAAAGATTTCGTTAAAAGAGCATAGTAGGTACCAATAACTTTAATGAAAAAGAAATATGCTAAACAAATTCATTTCATGAAAATGCCCATATATCCAACAAGCTTAAAATGGTTTTAATAATATAACAAATAAATGCAGACTTACCCTTGCCACAAAAAATAAACCAAAACACACCTCAGGCACAACGACTAATGTGAGACTAGCCACTAATTAAAAGAATGTGCTGCTTTTAATTAGAGGTTGGCAGAACACTGCCTACCACTTTGACTAGAAGGTGGAATGAAATTGGATTTTAAGAGAAACAAATAAATACATACAAATATACATATATACAGCCCAGGATATTGACTTGCAAAGGGTTTGGGACTTTATATATATATTTTCTGGTGCAATCAGCATTATGACATTGTTTTCCTGTGAGTGATTAGTTATATGACAACTACGGCTCAGGTGACTTGTTCAAAACAACCTGGCTGCATAGATGTTTTGTTGAGTGCCACAAAGCTTCTGTGTTTACACATTTCTGGCACAATCAACCTGAGTTGGCTTACAGTTGTCTCTGCATATTAAGTTAACACAGGAAAGTCTTGCTTTCGAAAAACTTAGACACTTCATGTTACGGTGAGTCAGAGTAAAGAATGGTAACCTTTGGGTTTTCCAAACTGCCACAGAAAAGAACATACAGTGACAGTCAGACACACACACACACATCTCCCCTTTTCTCTCTATCTCACACTCTGTCCCTCAGAGTGGTGCCTGCAGCCATGATCCTATTTATTAGCAGAGCAGAGGGAGCGGTTTGTGCTGGGCTCTGAGGGGATGATGAGCTGGAGACTGAGAGCTGAGTGCTGTGTGAGGACAAACTCTTACCGACACTGCCTGCATATCTCCACTGCACTCTGTGGCAACAGAGTGACTCTTTCTGCTCTCAGTCAGAATCAAAATGTGAATGCAGGTAAACATTTCCTCTCTATCACATTTATGGAGCTGTGCTACAGCAAATCAACAACAATGTGTTTGACATAGTATAAATATAATGTCAGTGTTATTTAAATGTGATATAGAGCAAATTGAGGGTTGCTTTGCTGCCCAGGTGGTATTACATACACCAAAGGTCCAAACACTTATTACATTACATAACAATTAACACTTCCTAAGGAACAAATGCGAGTAAAAATTGGCTTTTGGTGAGCAAATAACTTTATTTAAGGACTTCATATCTGATCAATAAAGAAGTGCATTAATTGTAATAACACAGCATATTTCCAGAACTTTGCATTCTTTGTATTTGTGTTGGTCTTGTAATGCTTCTATTACACTAATAATCACCTATAAACTGTATAAAATCATATTCAGCACTACTTCCTTATCCAGACTAGTCCCTACAGACATACTGCCACATTTCTTTGAACCTGTCAGGTGTCTTAGCACACAAACCACACAAGCACCTGTCAATATTTAATCAAATACAGGTCAGGCCCAAAACACCTTGCACATGTTCTTTGAATCCAAATCAATCACCGTAACAGCTGGAATATTTTGAAAGAAGCCAAAGATTGCTTATTGATCAAAGTACAAATTAAATCAGCCAAAAGACTCCTGACTCAGATATAAAAATCCTGGCATCCTTTGAGTTAAAGCCAAAGCATGGTTCGGCCTACTCAAGATGCCCCTAAGTGAAAAAGCTTTTTAACCTTGCTTTATTTTCCCTTTCTTTTATGCCTTGTTCTTTTATATCTGTCAACACCACTGCTTGCAATGCCTGTGGTCAGACCAGTTGATATATCACACGGACTTGGCCGATATTGAATTTGTTGAACCTTTTGCAAACACAATCATTAAGAAACAACACTAAAAATACAGTACTGCGTGTAAAATTTCTTCTGATTTATGTTTAATTCCCTTGACGGAAACAGAACAAAGGAATCTTAATAGTATTGTACATAATGTAGAACAGAGGATTGAGTGCTTTTACACTGATGGTAATAAATAATAAATATAAGCATTAGCCTGTGTGATGTTTATCAGTCTGTTTTTGTTTATCATCCCCACTGTAATGTTGACTGTTCTAATCAGTGAAGGTCAGAAGGACAGTTTTGTACAAAGCAGATTTTAGATAATGGCAGAGTTCAGGGGGAATCTTAACACACATTCTTAACATTTTATCAGAGTGTCCTATTAGTGCATTATGGGCAAACATTTTTATGATGGATTAGATTACATACTGGAGATCAGCATAATATTTAAAATGAATAAATAATGTTCCTGTGGTTAAATTTAAATGTGTTTATTCTGATAATTATATGTCGTTGGATAAAACGTCACTATACTCTATGTATACCCACTAATACAGGTGGCACAAATTTAAATGTTTTAACTTAATAGTTAAAATAACTAAATAAAGATAATGTTTTAATATGTAATAAAAGTAGTAATTCATATTTTGTGCATCATCTATGGGCATGACTTGCAGAATTTAAATGTTTTTATTGTGTTTTTCCTTTTTCTTTTTTTTTCGAAGGACATTGTTAAATTTCTCCACATTATAAATTCTTATCTATGAGAGTTTTCCATAACTATGTGAACAATAAAGTATGTTGCAAATCAATCTGTGTCAATGTTGCAAAAAGACCTGTAGTAATTGTGATCCAGGACATGATTTGAGGCTCGTTGCCAACATGACCAACACAATGATAATATCGAATACACTCTAATTCCTCTCCTTATCCTTTTCCAGCCTGACAATATCTACATGCTTCTCTGTGTGCCAATAGCTTGTCGTGACATGCCATTATAATAATTGGCTATTCTCTTTCCATCCCCGGTTGGCCTGCCAATCTGTCCATTGACACAGTGGGAGCATGGCAACCTATCATTCCAGTAATGACAACACAGCAGACATTGCAATCCAAGCTGGAATTCACCATTAATAATGATGATGGTAATAGAGCTAACCGCCCTTGGGCCTCATCATTCCAAAGGTTCAGGAAATCGGACAAGGACATGTACAATATGAAAGTTTCACAAAATCCACACTTGAGGAATAAGCTAAATCTCAATGTATACGAGTTCAGACTAAATGTAACCCTTTAAAATTATGTAAGAATGTATGTGTCTGGTTACATATTTAAGCTCAATTTCCTGAAAAAGGGGGGCACCTTCGGTGTGACCGGTGTCTGAATCTCATGTCTAATCATACCAATATAATTGGCCCACAACAGTGCTTGATGCTCATCAGGTGCACCTGTCAGTATATTAGGGCACTTGTAGCATCATCAACTTCTTTATCTGAAGAGATGTAGACAGGTGCACTTGAGGCATGGAAACAAGACTGAGTCCTTTTGAAGGGAACTCAACACTGTGTCTGGTTAGCACTGTGGGGAACACAATGCCAACTGTGTCATGCCGAAGGAAGTGGCTGCCACATGGTCCATGTTTAAGCGCAATCACCATTAGCAGAATGCAATTACATCCTACTGACAAAAGGAACTCTCTGGGAACACCACGGCCCAAATGCAAGGCCCACTTAAAAAAGCTTACAGTAGACACACAGGGAGGTGTTTGATGTGAGACTCAAACAGCAGTCTCCCAGGCTACTGTTAACACGCCAATGACACATGCCACCAATGTAGCAGGGATTCCTCTATAGTGAGGGTACCAGACACAGTCAACCACAAGACTAACATTTGAGGGGAGCTAGTAGGCAGTTGGCTGTAGCCCCTCAAGTGTCGTCCTTTGACCAAGCTCTAAAGCGAGGTGAGGACCTTAAATAGTGAAGGTGCTATTTAGCACCCACCTTCACCATCGTCTGGTCTTTAATTAACCAAAGGGAGCCCATCTTACATCTCTCCTGACCTCACTCCACTGTAGCACCTACATAAAATTTAAATATCTGACCCTGGCCTTTAGGACACTCACCGGAACATCACCCTTCTCAACTCACCCCTTTATTCCCTCCCAGCAACTACATTCTGTAAACGAGCTACATCCGTACATTGAGCTACATTGTTCCCTCACAGCAAGGTACCAGATCGCTTTCTAAGAC